>VZRF01004997.1:551738-582586 GCA_013396875.1 Vireo altiloquus
GGGACACAAACCAGGGCTCAGGGACACAGATCAGGGCTCAGGGACACAGATCAGGGCTCAGGGACACACACAGACATCACTGCTCAGGGGACACAGACACCAGTGTTCAGGGTACACAGACATCAGGGCTCAGGGGACACAAATCAGTGCTCAGGGGACACACACAGACATCAGTGCTCACTCCAGGGGCTCAGGGGACACAGCCTCACTGCTCACTGCTCACCCTGGGGAAAGCAGAACCCCAAACCCAACCCAATCCCGCTGGGCCAAGAGCCACCAGCACTGACAGCAAATACTGCACTGCACTTGAGCTGCATTTTCACCCTTCAGCCATTCCTTCCAACACCTTCACAGGGTAGTTCTACAACCAAAACTCAACTTGTCGACCTTCCCAATTTCAGTTTCAGGCTGACTTCTGTTCTTTTGCACAAAAACACAAAACTTTTGCACATTTGACTTAAATTCTGGAAGAATTCGTAAAAACCATTCACAAGGATTTTATCTATGGCCCTTTCCTACTTTCAGGAACTGAAAAACTAAAACATTCTGGATGTGTGAATTCTGTACTAGTAATAAATGGGAATTAATATCAGATGTGACTACATACAGTTACCTAATAAAGCTCTTAAAAGCAGCAGACTGAGGGTTGATGCAGAGAGGCACTCTGTTTCCTTTCTGCTGTTCCAAAATGAACTGATGAATTATTTCTGTACACAGGAGAAAAATACAAAACACCACAGCATTAACACTTCTGGCTTCAGTAAAATGCAATGTAAACTGGAGGGAAACAGAACTTCCCTTATTGAGAGTACATTTTAGCGAGGATAAAAGAGCTCCAGCTTCCCTAAATCTGACTGCTCAGCTTCAGCCCCTGGCTGCTGCTGCCCCTTTCTGCAGGGCTGCTGTGGAGGTCACAGCCCCAAAAGGCCACAGAGTGACTTCCCCCAGTGCCATCCTTAGCAAAAGGATGAGGAACAGGGCACCAGGGATGGGTGCTGGTGAGGTTTGGAACCCACAGACTCCTGCAAGTCATCTCTTGCTTGTGCCACTGCCTCATCTCAGAACACTTACAATTCTGTTCTTTTAGTGAAAAGAAATTATTTCCAGTGTCTACTATGGAAAAACACCTAAAAGAAACCAACACTGGGGTCACTGTGTGGATCCAGAGCACAAATCCCAACTCCACCCTAGCCCCATCCCAAGCTCCCCCTGCTGCAGGGTGGAGCAGGAGGATCACTGCACGTGCAGGGTTAACTCCCACTCACCTTTAACCTGCCGAACAGAACTGAGGTTCTTCTCAAAAGTGTCATCGAATTTGGGATTAGTGATGGGTTCAAAATCACTGGTATAAACTCTGCCAGTCGATGTGGAGAAACAACACTTGCACATACAGGTGTGGTACCGCAAGCGGCCCTCGTCCAGGTAGGGGTGAGCTAAGGCATCCTTAGCAGATATCCTTTTGGACTGAACAGCGTGGGGAGGGAAGGGAACAGCAGTTAGGGTATTTCCGGAGCTACTGAAACCACTCATCCATGGATCCCCAGTTGTTTTCCAAACCCATAAGGGTGTTAAAGGAGGGGCTGGTGTCAGGCACTGCCAGAGCTGCCACTAGAGGGGAGCTGAGGCTCACAAACCAGCCTGGCTGGGTGGCACCGACCTCCCTGCTCACAGCCAACACTGACAGGATGGCTTTCAGGAACGTGGCTTTCAGCACTTTTTTTTTCTCCAGATAACCTTACAATTATGACTCCTACAATAAATCAAAACAAGCAGGGAATAACAGCATTGTAAATGCTGAGGGAGTCAGAAAGGAAAACTTTAATTATTTTTTTTATGTGGAAGTTATGGTTCAACATTTCCATGGCTCTGTTCAGCAAAGCAATCTAAAGGTTTAAAAAAATACACTCCAAAGGCAGTGCTTCTAAATGCTTCATCAACCCCCAGCCTCCTCCTTTGCACTGCAGTCACTCTGTTTTACATTTGCAATGTTGGGGGGGGCTCTGTGGGAATGAAATAATTGAGATTATCAGTTCCAATATCAGATTTTCTCATGACAATTCTCTACAGTGTCCCAAGAAACGATATCCAAAGTCCACAGCAGCACATTTTTATTAGAAAAACAGATGCCTGGTGGAAAAACGATCCTGTTCTGTGATTGGGGATGCAGGAGGAATTTTTTGTGTGTTGCAAGACCAGGAACACCCCCGTGTCCCTAATTAGAACTGCATCAGAGTAGCTGATGTTCTGCTACCTACACCCAGCTCGGAAAAGAGCATGAGTCATGCACAGCCTCATCCTTCCCACTGCCGGAGCTTCCTTCCCAGGACCACTCCGTTTGAAACGTGAAACCCCCATTCCAGGGGGAATTAATTGGCCAATTACATGGTGTTTTTACATTATTTATGGACCAAAAGTACTGCAATGCCATGTAGAAGGAAACCAGTTAAAGCAGTCCTTGACAAAAAAGCTGCTCAAACCAGAAGTATTAGAGGTGATTTTCAGTGCTACTTACTGGATCAAAGACCAACATCCTGCAAAGGAGATGAACTGCTTCGTGTGTAGCTTGACTGGAGAGTGTATATAGGACAGGAAGGGATGGCTGTAGGGGGAATGGGAGGAAGAGAAGCACAGAGTGTCCTGTCAGATCCATCAGCAAGAGAACCCTGCTCCCGCACTGCTGCTCCGCAGTCACCAAGGACAAACTCCTTCTAAAGGGGACAAGTGGCACCTGACGCTTTCCAGCCCAACAATAATCACCATCACAAAATTCAGCAACTGTAATAAAGGTCTAATTGATCATTGTTTCCCTTGGTTCAGATACAATCCCTAGAAAAACCTACTTTTATTTATGTATTTTTCTATACAGACACCACTCCCAGCTGTAGCTGCTCAGGGGTTTGATTAACTCCATCATTTCCAGTAGTTCATTTTTAAATCTCAATCACTCCCAAATTATGCATTACTTATCTTTTCCTTGCCTAGGCAATCCCCAGCTGACTGACAGTGACAGAAGGACTGTACTGGATGTCACAGTTTCTGTAAATTTCCCAGTATAAATAAGAATTACACCTCCACAGTGACATCAGTGGAAGTTAACCCTGAACTACCACACAGAGCCTCGAGCACTTCCCAGCCTTGGTTTCTCAGGGCAGCCTATGGAATACAAAGTGCAATGTTTGGTAACTCTCCTCCTCCACAGCACAAGGATCACAGGCAGGGGATGGACTCTACATTTTCCTCTGGGAAGGGGGTCAGCAGGAATGGGGACTGGCACAGCTCACTCACCCTGGGGCTGCCAGGGACACAATCCACTTGAACCTTTAAATACCAAACTGACAAAGAAGTGTGCAGAGTACATAAATACCCATTTTGCCAGCACACAGTGGGGTGGGGGGGGGTTTAACCAGAAACTTCCAGCATTAATCTATTTTTACACAGAGCAGCAAAATGCCTCACCCTTCCCTCCCACTGCACTCACCTACGGTAAGTAAAAATAGTTGGTGTGACAAAGTAATCGCCTGTTTCTAACTTAGGTTTCTCTCCCTATTAGTCTAATTAAGAAACCAGTAACATTTAACCATTTATAACCAGCAAAAGCTCCCTTTCAGAATATGAAAAGCCAGGAATTTGCCATCAAACATGAAGTGTGCTTTGAGTTGAAAACAAAAATATCATGAATCACCTGGATGCTCTGTGTGCCCCAGCTCCAAGGTGCAATGAGCACACCATGGCACTCCACGGAAAATGAACATTGGCTTCCCCAACAGACACAGAAATAACTCCTAGAGGGTATTTCTTACAACTTTGTGGCTACAGGACTTTAAATGTGTAGTGGAAACTTTTTATTTCATTTCATCTCTCGCTTTTTAGGATTCCCACCATCCTGTGGGTCATAAGACACTGAGTTTAGGAGTTACAACTCTTCTAGCACGAGATAGCAGAAAAATATACTCGATTTAAAACTGGTAGAGAAAGTCTGAAGGAAATCCTCCTATTATTAATGCTCAAATAAAAAAATTCGAATGAATTGGAACAGAGACAACTTTATGTAGTGGATTCAAAGTGCCAAGGAGGCAGAACTCCCACATGTCAATAATAAAGCAGAATATACATGCAATGTTCATTTCTATGGTAACTACTATTGTAGTGAGCAGACGTGAGAAATTACTTCAACATGCAGAAAATAATGATGCAAACTTAACTACTGGAGCATGTACAGGCCAATGATTTTGTTAATTTTGTTACCAATCATAAAAATGACCCTACTGGAGGGCGACAGAGCCTTATCCCAGCACTAGAGATGCCTGCACAGGCATTCCTTTGTATTTATTAACACCAGATTGCATTTGTCCTTTTTACTGCCCAGTCAGCACAATGACACCGTCCTGCCTTTTTCCTTTGGTTTCCTTTTTTAAAACTAATTTTTACTCCAGTTGTGTTGAATGCTGTATCTCAGCTTTCAGCCTCTTGCTGGGCCTTCCTGAGCAGCTCAGGTCTGAGCTCACGTGTGCAGGGACCCTCTGGGCTTGGGCTGCTGGAGGTTCTGCCCTTGGCTCTGAGCAGTGGGTCAGTTCCACCTCCAACACTCCTGATCCTGGCAGTGCAGGATCCCTCCAGGGCTTTCTGAATTACACTGTCAATTTTCATTTATATCTCTTGCCAGTACTAAAACTTAAATTTAACATCTTCATTCAAAGTAGTGATCAAAACAGTGTCACCTCTGAAAAGGAGACTTTCGCCTGTGTCATCAAATCAAACTCTACCCCCAAGGCAGGAGCCAGAAATGCCCCTGACTAGTGAAAAGCCTCCTTATCTCCACAGCAGCTGGACTCAGCACACCATTGCCCCACAGCACCTCTGGTCAGCCCAGCCCAGCCCACAGGCACAGACAGCTCTGCCACTGAACATCCAAGCTGAGCATTTTTAACCAACGGGTCAAGGGAATTTAATCAAGATGTGAAAGCCTGAGTGCTGCCCCGAGGATGCCCTGCCTGGTGGGGCTGGGTGCCAGAGGCAGCCCCTGGCAGTACCTGTTTATGAGGACCCCTGAGTATGTGTGCCTTGGCGCCTTCACAAGCCGTCCTCATCGCCTCCAGCGACGGCGTGCCCAGCAGGTCTGTGATCAGATCCAGCTGCAGACAGAGACACAGCTCAGACATGGGGATGCACTCACTGCACTGTGGCAGCAGAGTCCAGAGCTAACACCCATTAACAGCAGAGCCTGACCCCCTGGCTGCCCCCTCCTGTCAGGGAGTTGTGCAGAGCCACAAGGTCCCCCCTGAGTCCCTTTTCTCCAGGCTGAGCTCCTTCCCAGCTCCCTCAGGAATTCCCCAGCTCCGTTCCCTTCCCTGGACACGTTGCAGCCCCTGCAGGTGTCCCCTGAGGCTGCAGGAGAGGCAGAGTGAGGATGGATACCTGCTGGATGGGACTCTGTGCCTGGAACAATATCCTGCGCCCGAGCAGCTCTGCAAAGATGCAGCCAACAGACCAGATGTCGATGGCATTGCTGTAGTGCCTGCTGCCCATCAGGATCTCCGGAGCGCGGTAATACTGAGTGACAACTTCCTGAGTCATGTGCCGCGATTCGTCTAATTCTTCCACCCTGGCCAATCCAAAATCACAAATCTAAATTGAGAAGGTAAATAAAAAAATTAAAATAACCAAAACACTTTCTGCATGTCAAATAGGCAGCCTTCTGGGAGCGAGGCAGGGAATCCCCAAGCAGCATTTAAATACATCAGATAATCTGCTGTAACTGCATAAGCCAGGGGAGAGGGGATAGGAGAAAATTATGTTACTTTGTTCCACAGCCATTTAAACTTCCTACAATTTGATTTGAAATCTCAGTACATTTTAAGTTGGCATTATAATATTTATAATCTGAAAGACTGAAAAGCTCTGCACTACAAAAAACCCAACCTCTGAGTACAGAGTATTTCAACTCAAATAAACTTCATTTGTTCATGACACGTCTCAAAATATTAAAGATTCAGGTCTACTTATTTGGGCTTGGAGAATTGTTAAAAATGTCTTGAACCAGAAGAGTTAAGAAAAGAGACCAAACTTTCCCAATTAAAATTTTTATCAAATCCCTGTAAACAACACTGAATTTTTAAGTTTGGCACAGCTGTACAACAAACCTCAGTCCTCCAAAATTCCATATTACCCAAGGTTAATCGAAGTGTCTTGGGCATTTGGTGCTGTCCTCCCCTGAGGAGCAGAGGGACACTGAGGCACCTGAGGACCCCCTGCCCCTCCCAGGCACAGGAGATGCCACCCAAGTCCCACTCAGGAATTGTCCCTCTCTTGCTTTCAGAGATGTGGGGAAAGGCAGGGAGAAAAAGGGAAAGGGAGATGTTTGCTTCATTTCTACTTTTTAAAGAATCTGTGGGATTTGCTTCCATTTACGTGGACTTTCAGGGAAAGTGTTCACATTGAATACTTTTGTTTTAAAATTAACAACATACACACACGAACATCTTCAATAAATGTAAGTAGCACCTTAAGGACACAGTTGCTGTTCACGAGTAGGTTCCCTGGTTTAATGTCTCGATGTAAAATGCCAGCAGAATGTAGATATTTCAGACCTGAAATATTAAAGGAAATTAATTTTTTTTTTCCCTTTTAAAAGAAGTTTAAGGCTGACAACATTTTCCTGGAAGGTCTGGCAACTCTTGATCAGCAAAGATGTTGCCTGTGCCTCAATTTTTTTACGAGTAACTCCCAGTCACTAGTGCACACTCAGTCACTTAATGAAAGGGTAAAACTTTGGAGTATATAAAATAGGCAGAAAAAGCAATTCAAGTAGGCTTTTTTAGAAAACAACACCCCTCCCCCAAAAATCCAACAAACAACAAATCAAAAGCAAAATATCATCTCCCTGATTATGGCATGGATACTCTGCTAATCCCCACACTGGAATTTTCATAAACTTCTCAGTGCTCTGTTTTTCAGGAACAATTTTTACCTGAAGTGGGTATAGTTACACACATTTACCCATCTGGCTCAGTCTAGGTGTCCTTTCTGTTCCTTGATTCTAAAAAAAAGACTTTTCTTTCCCTGACAATGCTTTAAGGCAGCAGGAGTGTCATGCTCTCATAGCTACAGTAACTCATGCTTGGTATTTATTCAAATATGAAATTAAAAGAAGTTCCTACAGGAAGGTTATTCAAGATGAGGATGTCTTGAGAATAAATATTAAGAAAAATAAGAAAAATATTTCTACTACATAATTTTCATTAAGTTTAGAAGAAGAAAAATTACCTCTTAAAATCTGGTAAAGAAAAACTTTGACATGATCGGAGCTGAGTGGCTGAGGAGAGACGATAATCTTATGGAGGTCACTCTGCATCAACTCAGTGACAACATATCTTCGGTTCATTGGTTAAGGAAAAGCAGAACAGGCACAGAATCTCTTGAAACATTCACTAACTCCTACTTATTTGAGCTCTTACAGGTCAGAACTATTGAGTTAAAGAGAAGAAAGCTGCTTCAGAGGTCAAATTCTTACAGGAATGAAAACCAAAAACGGCTTGTGAAAGAAAACAAGTGAGTCCATTGCAGTTTGCATTAAGGCAGCTGCACAAAGTTACTCCAAGGCAAATTACAGCTCCCAGAGGGGACTCTGTGTGCTCAGGGGTTTCAGTAGGGTGAAACACCTTCACCCAGGGATGGAGACCATCATGACAGGGGTCTGGCTGTGGGACAAGAATAACACACACAAAAATCATCACAATAAATACGGGGGCACTACAGGCATTAATTAAGCAACATTACTGCTTTATAAACCTTAGTTTAGCAGTCACATTTGGAACAGAAGTCTCTGCTATTATCACATTTGTGAAGGAGGTAAAACACATTTTCCCCATGTTAACTGATACAGCCAGGTATTGAATGCTCATTTTCTTTCATCTCTATCCAGTCAATGCTCTGCTCTCATCTGTTGCTCTACAAACCCTCTCCAGCCAAATCCCTGTCTGCCAAAGGGTTCATCTGCCAACAGAACACTACACAAAAAGTCATTTTATAAATTAAATATTTTCAACTTTTTGAGGAAAAGAAAAATTAAAATTGCATTCATAAAGAATTCATAAAGAAAAAACCCAACCCTGCAGCACCGTAATTTGTAGTCCTCTAATTTTTCTTTTCCTTTAGCAAAGACCCTTTTAAATATTTATACCAGACTTTTAAAATTTGCGGTTTACCTGCAACAAATCTTTACATTCAATTTAAGGCAAAATATTTTTAAAAACCCAAAAGCATTACTCTGCACTTTATTATGATAAGATTTTTGTTTTGCTACGCCACAAATCCTCCTAAATCTCAATCCCGAGCATAATGTCTCCCAGATGTCTCAACTAGTTGCCATGCCAACTAAAGCAGCTTAAATTAAATGAGGGCCTGAAATGGCACCTGCACCACTCCAGGTCTGGGGCGCATTAAATAAAGCTCTTGACAGGGCTCAGAGGTGCCATTAACCCCAGCAGCAGCGATCTGATTATTGTCCCTGGATAATTTAACGAGGGCTCTGAAGAGGAGATGTTCTGCTGTGACAAACGGGGCTCAGCTCCTGCCTGGAGTGCACAGCCACTGCTGGGGACACTGAGCAGCACAGAGCCCCAAACCCTCTGTTTGGGGGTTCAGTGCCTCCTCTCACAGGTACCTGCAGTCTGCTGTGGGAAGCCGCCAGGCCTAGGCCGTGGGTGCTCCACACGCTGCTACCCAGCACTACCACCGGAGAAAAATTGCTCCTGACAGCAGTAATTAGTTAAGTAGCTGTATAAAATTAGAACTACAAATGTACCAATTTGCTTCAGAGTAATTATCAAAGCAAATGCGCGGCACAAAAGAACCTGACTTGCTCCGCTGGCTGGGACCTGCTGAGTTGGTAAATTTTATAAAGCGACAGACAAATGTTAGAAAGGGGTGAAGTGCCCTTGGTGATGTGGTACTCTCATCAGGGCTTGGACTGTTCTCTATTTGGTCTCTGCATCCCTCAAACCCCAATTCCACAGCCCCAGGAGTAACCCTGGCAGTCTGTGCCCAGCTGCTCTGGGTGCTGGCCCAGAGGAACTCGCCGCTGTGAGGTCTCGGAAGGAAAACCCTCTCCAAGGGTGAGCACAGGCTGCTGGAACCAGCAGGGCTGCCACTGACCTCCCACTGCCTGCAGCAATCCATCTCACCTTGCTCCACCCTAGAGGGATTTACCCCCTAATCCAGCAGAAAACAGTTCTTTCACCTCTTTGTGAAATTCACTGCACACCTTCACTTTTACTGCTATTCAAATCCTTCCCAGACCTAGAGCTGACTGACAAAAGTGGTGGCTTCCCAGCTGCTTCTGTTATTCACTTTAATAGGCAAAGTTTTCAAAAAGCTACTGCAGAAACTTTAGACAGTTCTTAAAGGAGAACATCCGTGGATCTGCAGTTGCAGAATTCAGTATCACAATCATCTGTGGAAGGTTCTGTAATTGGGGAAAAGAGCTATCAATCATTCATTTTTGCACTAGGTGATATTGGCAAAAATATCAATACCTATAAGATTCAAAATGGCCACAAAGATTTTCAACTGAAAACCTCATTATTAATTCAAATTATAGCTCAATCTGAGTGTTTGCAAGGAATTTTCATTCTAAAAAAAAATCTCACTAGATTATAATTCCTTTATTCATCACCAGTTTCCTAAGAAATCCTTTAATTTATCATTAAAATTTTAAGGTGGTTTTATAATTAGTTCTCTTTAAAAAATAAACTCTGCAATTCCTGCTGGTACCTATGAAACACTGAATAATTGAAACGAACTCTACGAGCTCATTTGCAACACATCATTCATATCATTTTAGTCATTCTTTTGTTACATTTCTTTCCCCAAAAAGGGCACTACAACTCTTTGAAAAGAACAAAGGAAACCACTCAGTACCAACTTCAGCCCTTTACACTTTTATCACTGTTCAGTATGTCCTACTGTAAAAATGGAACAACCCTATGATGTCTTCAGGAACTCTACTAGTGGATCACCAAAAGAAGTTTTGACAGCTGCATCCCCCAAATACAGAACATCTTTACTTGATCTTCTTCAAACCAATCTCTAGTCAGTTCTCCTTACACTACATTAAGCAGAAACACATGCACTTAAAAATAGGTATGTAAATCCAAACATTTACTAATTCATTCTTTTAAGGGTCCTAAGTGCACTTATTGTAATTATTTCAAAAGAAAGGAGAAAGGAGACTACACAAGAGTAATAGTCGTCTATTACTAATACTAGAGTCAAGAAAGTAACACAAATATAAAAAAAGACAGCCCTATAGAACACGACTCAGAATGACTTAAAGTCAGTTACCCATGAAGGAAACGAACATTTTGGTTTTATATTCAAAATTTGGCAGCAGCTAAGCTCATAAAAATAAGCTTATCCCATTTAAATATTCTTGATTGTACAATTACACCGAAAGAGTAATCCTTAACCTAGATCTGATTTATAACTCATATGACTTGTTCTAAATGAGGGCATTGAACTAGTGCACATAACCAAAATCCAGTTTTTGCAGACTACTTATATGGTCTTCACGTGAAAGAAATATCAAAGCAAAATTTTAAAGCTTTACCTAAATTCATATGAAAAAGCCCCAGTACAGCACAGCAATATTTTCAACCAAATAATGTTTTTCCTCACCAGCAAATTGTGCTGTACTTTGGTTAAAATCACCACACTGATTACACCTACTTTCTTCACCAATCAATTCAAGGTATTATATAAATAGATCAAACCACATTTCAAAAGTTCAGGTTATCTAAAAATAATGCCAATTTCCCACACATTAATTGTAAAGTGGGTCACACAAAAAAGCAGCTGAGACCTACCAGTAACGAAACCCAGCCTGCCCAAGCCTAACCACAGGAGTGGCAGAGAACTTCTCTTCCTGTGTGAGTCAGAGCCCTGCCAGACCAGGGATTCACTTGTCAGTATTTCAGAAAGCAGAAATTCCCTACTTCACAAACAGAAGACAGCCCAAGCCAAGTTTGAAAAAGGAAAGAAACCAAACCAAAACACGACATTCTTATGTCAGGTTTTTCACTCAAATTCCCTGTTAGAATACAGTTCCCCACAGGCAGCCTGTACCTGTGCCTCAGTGCCACAGCACCAGTGTGGGACACAGCTCTGGGCAATGTGTACCTGACCAGGTTAGAGCTGGCCAAGGACAGCCCTGCCAGGCCACTAACCCTCTCTGACAAGTCAGGGCTTCAAAGCCTGTGAAGGTAGAACTCTCTGAAACCACTCCAAAGCATTTTAAAGTACTATTAACTGAGAGGAGATTAATTACTGGATATAGTTTTCAAAACAACATTCTGGGGGAATCCCCATGAGCAGCAGCAGGGCCTGCTGGCAAATCCCACACGCCCTGCACATACTGGCTCGTGTGGAACCAAAGCTTGGGTTCAGTCCTGCACCATCCCACCTGCAACATCACCTCGAGTTCTGGATCCTACAGGTTGTTCTCTTCTCAAAATAAAACTGTCCACATACAGGCTCGAGGTTTTTGTGGTTCCATTTCACAGATTACACCAAATATCGGCAGTTTCTAAGCTAATGAAAATCACACCTACCTCAATTAAGATGTTCTATTTCTATATTTAGGATACATTTCTTCAAAATAGTCAATGTGTGGAGGCTGGAGGATGTCGAGGGCAGAGAGTACCTAGGAAACACCACACAAGGTCAAGGCCTATTCCAGTCAAACAAAAACAAATCCCTTTCAAAAAGACAGTCAGACTGCACATTTCTTACATGGCTTCATTTTATTCTACCCCACAGACAGACCAACGTTCTGTCTCACTAGATATGTAAATTTAATAACCCACCATGTCAGGTATTCTGTACATTCAATGTCTCTCTCTTTTTTAACTCAATAATTTTTTTCCAGCTGTTTGAGTACTAGTTTGAAAGCACAAATTTATCTATCCAATAAAAAGTGGTTTCTTTACAATATATATAATCATAAAGCCTTTGAAAGAAGTCATTCCAGAAAAGAAATGTAAAAGCAGAAGATATTACACTTTGTTCTGCCTTTAGTCTTTCAGAGTTTTGTGATGCACTGCTTCCACAAGGGAATTGTAAACCCCAAAGTTGTTCCCACTCTGAATAAGCAGCTCAGTGGTAGAAAAAGCAAAAGGTAGAAAAGGCAGAAAAAAGCAAAACTTTAGAAAAGCAGAAGCAGAGAATTCTCATCCTCTCACAGAAAAAGATACTCCTTGGTGTAGTCATTTGGATCCTATCCTAAGAATGTTCACGACATTTGGGTGAAGCACCCAAACTTCAGATGTACCTCAAACTTCAGGGGTCAACCCAAATAGCATTTAAATGTTTTGAGAGAGGACCAAGCAAGGGGACAGGACCATGGAGTACAAAACGGCTCAGAAGGAACAGTGTCCAGCTGACAGAGCTCTGTGCACCCTGACATTTATCTAAAGCCTGAAATAAGAATGGGCAGATGTGTACTGATTGTCTGTTTGCAAACACTTTGGAAGGGAAATTATGAATATCCTTAGATTCTTGACAGTTTCAATTTTATAGTGTTTGTAACAGTAATATCTGAGTTTCCAGAAAATCTGATCACTGTAAAATTAGAGAGCTCTTAAAGCATTTTAGATATTCTATAACTTAAAAGAAAACACAATTCTGTTACAAAGAGCTCCATTTTACATCTAGGTTTTTGCAAAGATTTCAAAATTACTTTGAATTTACTTACATTGTCATGCTTAAAAAAACACAACATCTTCAACTCCCGGAAGACCCTTTTACAAGAGACCAAATTTTGGAAGACGTTGGGCATCTTTTTGAGTGCAACTCTCTTTCCATCTCGTGGATCTGTTACTGACCTACAGAACAAAAGATTGAGAACATCACATACTCCTGTTAGACAGTTTTTCTGAAAAAGAAAAGAATATTTTAAAGTTTATCGTTCTCAACTCAGTGAGTCAAAACAAGGTGAAGACATTTCTAGGGAGGGCACTGAGCACTGTTCTGCAGAGCCAGTGTCACACAGATGTCACCATTCCTTGGCTGAGCACACCCCCCAGCCCAGCAGTGCCACACACTGAGCTCATCGTCACACCAACACCTGGGGGGGATGTCAGGATAAACATCTCCTTCACCTCCCAAAAATACCTCATTAAAACACCTTCGCAGTCACCCAGGTTTTATCAGCTCTACTGCTCATTTCTTCCTCTCCTCGGAGGGCAAAAGATGTAATAACCTCGTTCTGACTGAACACTGGCAAGTGGAAAAGTATTTATTGCTCTATCACCAAATCACTTCACATCTGGAGAAGCAACAGCACATGGTATCTAAGTTTCCATAAATGAAAAACGGGCGTGATACTGGCCTTTCTCCCACACAACTTATGGAATGCAAGTATAGTAGCTTAGGAATTATAAGGTGCTTTGCACATGGCAAGTATTTTAATTTAAAATAATTGGATTCTGAAAATAGAATTTTATAATGAGAACCATAAAACTAGAGCAAGGAGATTATGGTGCCTCAATTCCCAATCCCAGTTTTTAAGGTGAGTTTCTCAAACCTCACTACAGAACAGAGTATATGCATATTTTTACTGGGATGACCAAAATAACTTCAATCTCAGTGCAGTGTCAAGTCCACATAAGAATCTACATCCAGCTATGCACCCTGATAACTACACTTGTCCTTAAAAAATTGCTGGCTTTTCTCTCTTGTGTGACTACAACAGACATGCAAGGCAGCTTCTTCTGTCTCAGGTCCATGTTTTAAATACCTAAATAAAAAATTAGACTGGAGTGTTCAGATATCTACCTCACTCCCAAGCACCACATCTGATTTCAAAATACAAACCAGCCAATCCAAAGTCAGTCCCAACACCTCGGCCAGACACCTGTTAACAGCCCTGCACATTTGTATTTTAAACAAGGGGCAAGGAGGGACTTGGGAAAGGTGGTATTGCACTATCTCTGTGGTGAGAAAAAGAGCTGAAAAGAATCTGAAAAGGTCTTCTAATCCAGGATGCATTTCCTATCTTCTCCAGGACTTTTGCCTCTTGCCTACAGTGGCGAGAAAGGGCAGGAGAAGCACAGAGCTCTGGAAAGGCACTGCTCACACCCAGGGCAGGGGGACCCAGGGGCAGCTGCAGAGCAAGGAGTTCTCATCCCCATGGGCACACGTGGGGCTGGCCCTGGCTGCAGGACCCAGCAGAGTCCCAACAACACGGACATGCAGCGGGGCCTGCGCGGCTTTCTCGTCTCTGCTGGTAAATTTAGGCTGTATCTATAGCAATCAGCTCCCAAATGGGAGCCCTAGCACACCAGAAAGGCTCCGTTCTGGTTAGTCACAGAGGAATAACCCAGCTTGTGCACACGAACAGCAATTCCTCAGGATAGCAGAAGCAGCTTTCAAGTTTTAGGTGGTTTTGATACATTACAATTTCATAAACTGCCCAGCACAGGGTCACCCATGCCCAGGAGCTGATGAAGCAGGATAATGAAGTCCCCCAAAGCAGCTCCCACCATCCCCAGCAGGAATGTCCCTGCTCAGTGTCCAGCTCCACAACCAGCTCCTTGTCAAAGCAAACTCCACAGAAATTATTTAAATGTTCCATACAGAGTGCTTTGAATGTATATTTTAAACAAACATCTGATTTTTACTGTAAAACATCTACTTACATAGTTCCTATCTAAGAAAATGAGATGTAAAAACTGCTAACATTTTCATTTTATTAGTCTAAAAATCAAGCTAATAAACCTATAACCTACACTCATACTTTTCAGATAGTGCCATACCTCCACACAGAATTACCAAATGACCTCAAAAGGTGTCATTTTAATTGAATTCTAGATTAAAATGGTCATTCCCAATTTCTAATAAAATATTAAATTAGAATAAGAGAATTCAGTTTTAGAATAGTAACCAAAAACATTTCCAGGCAAAGTCTGAAACTTGATCAATTATTTTACAAGACCAGAAGTACTCCTCTTCCACTGCCCAAACCGACGGAAATGATAAAATACAGAACCAGACAGTTTGGAGTGGAGGTCACTGCAAAAAGGTACCAAAATCAGATTTTTGATGGCTTTGTAACACTTCTTTTCTGAAGCTGTTCTACAAAATGGTGGCTGCATAAGACACAGAAATCAAGAGTCAGCTTTCACCAAAACCAGTTCAGATTGAAACTAAATTTTGGGACATGGATGTTGACCATCTACAGCTGAGTAAGTTCATGCCTGCTCTGCAGAGAGCCACGAGGCAGTTTCCAGTTGCCTTAATTAAAGTTCTCATATCAATGTTAATTACACATCAACAGTAATAAAATCTGCATAACTTTTTTTTTCCTATTGATATTAAGCCTGAACTTTGTCCAACCCCCTTCCTAATTCATTTATTGAAATTTACAAAAGGAAAACATTTTACAATAAACTTTATCCTAGGAGAGATTATATGTATAGGAAAGCAGTTGCTGAACATCCTTTCAACCATTACCCCTAAAAATATGAACAGATGCTCATCTTTTCCTTGCTGACTGAAGGCAGAATCAAAAATTTTGAGCCCAGATTCTCTGATTTCCAAGATTCTCCTGCTGCTGAGGCTCACCTAAGGGAACTGTAGGCACTTTGTACCTCCACGTACCATCAGCGAGTGTCCTGTGAATTGTCACCCTCCTCCCATGGACGGGGCTGTTGTGCAGGGACAGGGAAAGGTTTGATAAAACAGTTGTCTTTAATTAAATAACACAAAACTCTGATTTATGTTGATAGCTACCACAGATTTACTGATGCTGATTTTTACTAGTTGTGGAACCCCTTTTAAAGACCAAAAAGAGCTGGACAGATGCAGAGCTGCTGAAGTTCACCTCTGCTATGCCAGGCTTGGTGTGGCTGCTCTGCTCTTCCAAATGTTTCCATGCAGTAACAACCGGTTTGGGTGAAGAATCTTTTCCTAGTCCCTCATAGAGGAAGGAGTTCAATGGGGTTGCTGTGGCACTTGGATTTAAGGCCAGTTAGCATCAAATAATCTATTTTTACCAACAAGTGATGATCCCCTACAGCATCCATCTGGAAAGCAATTCCTCTGCTCTTTCCCCCATGGCAGCAGCAATGCTAGCCTGCCCCTCACCTCCCTGCCTTGGGTTGGGAGCTCCAAATCACTCACCAGCAATTTCACTTCAAGGGGCAGCACAAAACTAACAATCCAAGTTCTGAAGATCAGAACTGTCAGGCCTGCGTTCCAAAGAACAGAAACAAGAAAGGAAGAAAGGAAGCAGCCTGTCTGAAAACCTGGTATTTACAGCATCCAAAAAAAGATGCTGAAAATGTTGCTTTGTGTTTGTGTACAGTACCTACTTTGATACTAGTAAAATAATTATTTATAGCAATATGCTATCAGGTCACATATCCCCAGGAGAAACTAGAAAAGCAGGAAAATCTCCTAGGAGCTAATTGAGAGAGCAGCTAGAAAGGCAGCTTTGAAGAACACATTTCAATTGCCTGCTCTGCTTTGAGAGGACATTCCAGTGTGGGTGAATCCCACAGCAAAGGGTCCAGCAGGCAGGAGCCATCCATCACTCAGCACCGGCACCGCGCTGCGCTTTCAACGCACCACTGCAGCCTCAAAGGGTCCACTTATTAAGCACCAACTGTAGCTGGGGATAAAGAGATCAGAGACCAAGACTGAACCAAAAATAACTTGGCAAAAATTTATATATAGGTATGGGGCAAAAAATAAGTTAATAAATCTTGTATCAAGGCAGAGAGTTCAGTTCTAAGCATGCCTTTAGGAGTGACACTGGAACAGCAACCCCGAGCTGGCAGATCCAGCACTGAACACTCTGAGCAGAGTCATCCCAAATCCCCCATCCCACGAGTGACAGAGCTGGCCCAGCACACAGCCGGGGCCAAGGGCAAGGACATTTCGGGGAGCAGATCACAATCCCAGCAGGAGACCAGCCCTGGGCCAGCACGGGAACAGGACTGCATCCCCTGAACTGCAGTGGTGCCCTGGGCAGCAGGGCCACTCTCCTGCCAGCGGAAACCTTTTTGTTTTGCTGGTTATACATAATGTATGTCTGTCTTGCTGTACTTAAGAACAGAATAAAAAGCTTTTAAAATAGTCTGACATAAAACACACCAAGAAAAAAGATACTTTACAAAACCTGCACCTTCTATTTACATTGTGGGCTAATCACACCAGAAATAATACAATTTTAAAAAGTAATAGGAGTACAGAAGAGATTAATGACTCAATCCAGACCTCTAGTTAAAATGTGTTCAAAGACAACCCTTATCTCAAAGAATCCTTGCAGGCATTCAGCCGTTTCAATTACGCATTATAAGCCTTTAGCAACTCTCTGCCATGTTGATGGCAAATTTTCAAGGTGGAGTCTATGCCAACAGTGACTTTTTCTCTCCCTGAATCCAGGTCAAGGCATATACATTGTTCTGTAGTTTCAACTGGTAGAAAAACAAGTTTGTGACTGCTCCGTGCAATTATTACACAGGAGCAAGATAATGAAAGAATGTTCTTGGGGTGGTGTGGGAAACTGCTGGTGGAGTTTGTTCTATCAAACAAAAAGAAAGAAACGAACCTTCCTTCACATTTATAGAGAGTATCTATAAATTTACATCAGGACTTACCAGAAGGAGGGGAATTTAATAGGATTACTCTGCAAGTTTTTCTTATTAGTCAGTGAACTTTTTTCCTCAGTTGCTTGACTCTTAATCACACAGGCTTTTCCAGCAAGCCTTCCTCTGAGAAATGTAAGTGACCTGGTCCCACAAGCATTTCAGCTGCTCACCCAGGCATGTTTGATATACCACTTTAAAACAAACAGCACAGCTCATACTCAAGGGCGTGTGATACCAATTTACCACTTTTTCAGTACAGGGTATCACAATCAATCACATCTTGACATATCTCAAAACATACTTGAGCATGGGATGATATTAAAAATCCCTTAGAAAAGTTCACAAACTCACAAGATTCCCAAGACTGAAGTGGAAGGGCAGGGAAAGGCTGGGCACTTATCAAATCTCTTATCTAGGATATGCTTGATTGGGCACATAAAATTTGCACACAGGCACAGGCCACAAGACCAGTCTCTGTTCTCTGTAGGGTCACTGCCAGGCACTGAGCCCTACCAAAATACGACAAAAACTGATCTACAACATTTAATGGACTGTTGGGTAGCAGAGGGGAGATATGAGGAAAGAAAGAACATTAAGTGTGAAATCCTTAAGAAAATAAATCTCTATATATATATGTGGATTTAGCAACAGATTTCTTACTGAAGGAAAAAAAGGAAATGCATCCACATAGGCCGAGTTTTAAAGCAAAGTAAAGCAGCTGCTTTAGCAATTTACTGTTATAAAGATTCAAACAGCAGGGAGACATGACAAAGGTGATGCTCCAGACTCCCCAGTGACCCTGCCTATGACAGCAGTGTTTTCTCCCATCACACACTGCCAGTCCATGTCCCACGCTGCTCCTGACCCACCAGTTTTCATCAACACACATAAAACGCGTTTTAAAGCTGTGTGACAATTCCTCACGGTAGTTAAATGATTCAAATGCTAAATGGTTTTGTCTAACTTCAGTAGCCTGAAAGTCAGTTTTCCAGCCCAAAGCTGCGAGTGTGGTTGGTGACCCGGGCAGGGGCTGCTGCAGCTCGGGCTGGCCCCAAACAGCTGTGCTGGCACCGTGACACAGCGAGCAGGAACAGCCCCGAGACAAAGGCAGGACACACAGAGCTTGTTCAGGAACAATGGCAGCCTAAGCATATGTCAGAGAGGATCTCGGTCAGTCACACCGGCTCTGCCAAGCGAATGAGGAGAGGCAGAGGTGGGATTAATCTCTTTTTGAGGGCTCTTGGGTAACACGTGAACTGTTTCTCTAGAGGTGCCTCATCCCAGCAGTGAATGCAGAGAAGCAGCAGAGCCTCCTCGCAGATACTCAGATTCCTGACTGAGGACCCCAGTTCTCTAATTCCGTGCAAGTCTTGTCCCCGTGTGAGGCAGGGGCTGTGCTGTGTCACAGAGCACACTGCAGCCTGCCCTGCCCGCACCTGACCTGGGCTCCCCTCCGGCATCATCGGGACACAGGTTTTGTTTTGGTTGGATTTCTCACAAGAAGAGTTTTAGCACACACACTCAAGCAATTAGCGTGGCATTATAATGGGTTTTACCCTCTGGCTGTACACACACTGTCTGAGAGATGCAAAAGCTGATACAATCTCGTTTAAAGGAGATATTCATAGTCATTTCAGCTATAATTTTTAAAGGAAAAGCCACCCACTGATTCATTTAGAAAAGGAGGAAAATATTACAGCAGAGCAGTGCTCAGTCCTCTTCACTTTACTGCCATGACCAGAGCTCTCTGGAAGGCTGCTCTAAACTTACAGCACGAGGCCTGTCCCCACTGAGGAGGAATAAAACCGGGAGTCAGGAGCACAGGAAGAGCAGAAGTCAGGGAAGCAGGTGGAATCCCGGGATGAGTGCCCCCGGAGTGAGGAACAGCACTGGGCAGAGACACGGCTCAGAGATAAATCACATCACTTCTTGTTCTCTTACCTGTGAGCTACGTTAAACACGTGTTTACCCTGAGGAACTCCTCAGGGCCCAGGAGACACAGACACTGACACCTGTGGCCACCTATTCACACCAGCAGTTCGGGGACTTCAGAAAAATCCCAAACCCTGCACTAAATCATTGCCTACAAAAAGCCCCAGTAGCAGCACCACAGAAGAGTTTGAAACACTGACGCAGAGTTGTTAGCGACAGCAGAATTTTTAGCACACAAGCATGGAAAAATAAGGTTTCATTGTTAAAAGACATTATCAAAAAGAACAGCTGTTATTTTTCGAGCTATTTGAGCATTGGATGTGCTGTTAATGATTTTCAGGTCACTATTGCTCTGTAGCAGCTTCCAGCTGGCAATACTTCAAAGACCCTAAAATGAAATATTAACAGTGGGTAAAAAAAAAAAAAAATCTTTATTTTGAGAGATATGATATGAAAGCAAACTGAAAAAAGATAGCTAAGGAGATACTACTGAGCAAACCTTTGATTTCACTTGGATTTAACTTTGAGGCACAGAAGCTAAGTCAGACAGTTCCCTGCTTCACCCATCCTTGGGGATCAGGAATTGGAGTGCTCATTCACACAACTGATCACCTGACATGAAGCCATGGGCAGGCTGATATGCATTGACAAAAGTCGGGTGAAGGTGTTCAAAGACAAAAGTAAAAACTTACTGCAGTTTTGGACACCTGGGACTTTTAAAAATATTCTCCACCTGACAAATATTTTCTTAATATTTAGGCAAGTAAAGTAGGTTTTCCATGCAGGAATCCGCATGTGAACAGTAGTTAGTGTGTGTTGGAAAGGCACTGAACAGAAAACAAGTTACTTAAGAAGATTACACAAAAAGACAATTTAATTAACTTACGACCAATGTGCATTCTCAGCATTTCATTAAGTTTTCTCAGCATACTCTACAGAATACTGTAAAGTAATCAAAAAATACCCAAAGGCACTTCAAAAAATCTCTAAGTTACTCCAAATAGCCAAGTCTTTCTAACACATATCCTCGAGAGCTGGTCCTTTTAGTGGTACAGGATCTGTTCAGGGAAAGAACTGACTGAATGCAAGCTAACAGATTTCATGCAGAATTTTCACATGAGCCTGAAGAAAACATCCAGATTTAATTTCCACTAACAGGTATTTTATGGGAAAGGGTTAAGAGACTTCAAAGGTGTGCTTCATTCCCTCCTGCTAAATGCAGGCCTCTCCAGAGCTCCTTTTCCAACCACTGATGTCCTAAAAAAGCCTTTTAACGTTGGTTCTAATCACACCCTCCAGCATGTGTGCCATTATCACTTATTCTTTACAAATCAGAGCTAAAAGCAAAACTGATTACTGCAAGAAATCTGTCTCCTTGAACAAAAAGTGATTCAGAGTATCTTACTTAAAAGAAAGGAGTGAAAATTAAAGGGATAGTGTTATGGTTAATATCTTTAAAAATGTTTAATTCGTCTTCCTTCATGGAAGCTTAAAATTGAAACTGCTTTCCAAATCAAATTTATTTCCCCACTTACACAAAATTTTCTGACCATGCTTCAGACCTTTTTGTTCACTTCCCAACTGATTATATGAACCACAGCTACAGTAAGTTATTACACTACACATGACATTTATTCGGACGCATTTTTAATTCCATTTTTAATTCTTTCTTTTCAGCCAATGGCATAGCTCCGTGAGGTCTGTGATGTTCATAAATAAATAACATGCCCAATAAACACATAAAGCTCCATGTATTTTCACAATTTTTTCTTCTTAAAGCATATACCACTATGACATGCACATTCCTGCCCCAATTCACTGACCTCTATTCCCATTCCCACCAGCCAACCAAGAAAAACCCAGATGAGAAACCTTCTTCTCCACGTCCAACAAGCCTCCAGGCTTTGGCACAGTTCCTGGAGTATTTCTGCACCTCCAGAGCAAAGTAGGTTAATAAGGTCTCTGGTCATATCCCCGACTGATATCTCGTTTCCTGCAATAACCATCCCAGCACCTCTGTTCCACCAGCAGCTTTCTCTTGCACCTCCCATCCTCCCACCACCCTCTGCCCAGGACAGGGACAGAACAAAACAACAGAAGATGGTGACTGAATCCCCTTCTGCCTCATCACTCCAGTGAAGTCACACAGTAACCCCTGCGAAGCAGCTCAGCACCTCATCCCAATCAGAGGCTCAACGCTTCCAGGGGAAATCTGTCCTATTTCAGAAATTCCTTTTTTCACCACCATCATGTCTGGCTGTTTCCTGACACAGGAGAAAATCAGAACAGTATTCAAAACAAAGTCTAAAACAAATATTTGAAACTCAGTACTTCAAAGTAATTACACTGCAGTGTTCCCTGCTTCCACCAAGGATATTTGTATCTGTTGGTTAAGGATTAAGCCTCAGGACTTTGATGTATTTGTATACATATACACAAATAAATATGTATATATGCATAAGGCTGAGGGTACCTTTTAATTTTATGAATTACTGCTATTTATATTCATCTCCCCAAATTCTGTAGTGATGATAAATCCATGAACATTCATCAAGGTTTTTAGCCGGAAGAGGCAAATCTTATTTACTGACCTCTCAAGTTTCAACTTACTCTGCCTGTTCCTTATTCTAAGGAATTCTGTATTCTACAATAATACAGAACACAGAATTGAAACTAAGAATGCTCCATAGCTGACACTTTCTCTTCCATTCCCTTTACCAGAAATTATTTTAGATAACAGTATTTTATTTGTCTTGCACAGGCATGGATATTAGAGTCACTGAACTCGAAAATACTACTTAAAATACACACTAAGTCTATAAGATGCTGTAATTCCCAAGCCCAACTCTTCACAATGGCCAAAGCAAACACTAAGCAGAGATGTCTCAATTGCTGTGGCGCTGAACAAACCAGAGCAGGAGCTGGGAGCCAAAGGAGCAGCACATCTGACACGAGTTCTTTCAGCACCGCCTCCTTCCCAGGCAACACAGCTTCTCCCAGAACGGCACCTCGGGATCATCCCTTAGGTTGTGTCACAATGGTGCTAAAAGGCCCAACCACATTAACAGCTGTGTCCTTGTAGCTGTACATGAAGCATTTCACATCAGCTTTTCTAAGGCTTCCACTGCACGTTTTACTCATGTAAATTATTGCAAACTGCTGCAATTTCTTTTCTATGTAAAGATTTCTATGTGCTCAAACCTGCCCAGCCATTCGTTCTCTGAATTGCTGTAGGAACAGAAGTGACACGTCGAAACACAAGTGTGAAATAAATAAATTCATAACCTCTACAGTCCAAAAGTCTAGAAGATGTCTCAGATGGTCTATTTTTGGAACACGAAAGAAGTGTTTTTTATTTTAGTACATGTTAATGAAGATTTAAGAAAAACCCACAGCCTTGCAAAAAAGAAGGAAAAAAAAAGTAAAAATCAGTCTTCTATTTATTACCAGGGCGTTTAAAGACACATCAGTCTCCCATTACCATGGACCAGTGAAGTGAATGATCCTCTGTCACATACCATCAAGTCTCACGGTGCTGTAAAAATTCCACCTATTTCCTTGACAGTCTCAATTACACTGGAGCCATAACCACTCCTTTTCAATAGATTCAAAAGGCAATTTCAGAAATCCAGGGACATTAGAGCAACACACTAAAGTGGAGAGGTGAACAGCACCTTTGAGTGAACAGCCTGCTGAGAGTGGGACGAGACTGCTTAAAATTCTTTCATGTCTGCAGCAGCAGAACATGTAACCAATGAATTTCTATGAGAGGTTGTTTGGTTACTACTCAAATGTCCGAAATACTGTAAGATTTGCAAAATCTAAATTTTCAGGTAAGCCAGCCAACCCTGTTCATGTCTTGGTGCCAGGGCTAGGTGACCTGTACCAGGTCAGCACAGCTCCAGTGATCCTCAACCTTTTCCCGTTTCTAAAACTCACCCACAGAATGTCATCTCAGAGAACTGTTTAAAATATTACAAGATCTTCAAGGAAAGTGTGTCTCTCCCTCTTCCCACCAGAAGAAAACCAGCCTGAATTGTTAGACACCAAATTAACTGACGTCCTACAATGGTTTCATAACTCCATCCACAGAAATGCCAAGCTCTGACCTGCAGGACTCCCTTCTGACCTCCTCATTTCACAGCTGTATTTAGCTTCGAGTGATCTCCATGAGCTGACACGAAAATCTTAATATATGTTTCTCTATTCTGAGTCTGTCAAAAACCTTGTGATAACAGATGGAATCAGTGCCATGGGTGCAATTCCAGAAAATGAAATTAATGACTCTAAAATACTTCAAACCCAAAGTTTAAACAATAGTTCAGGATGAAATAAAATTATTACAGAAGAATTTCCTTTACTGGGTCATATGGTAAGTGACAAAATCTCCTTGGGAACAACTGTGGGAGTGATGATATATACATTTAATATTCAAATTACCAAACACCTGTCAGTTCTCAATGTTTTAGATGAGGTTTCATTTGAGTAAACAGTAGCTCAAAAATTGTAAGGTGACATGCCCAAGACAGAGATCAGAAAAAAAGCCACAAGTAGGTCAAAGCTGGTCCTGATTCTGTCAACATTCACCTACTTTTCCTCAACTGCTACAGAAAACAATAAGCAATCCAAACCTCAAGAACATAAATGCTTTGTTTCTTCATCAGGGGCAGAGGGGAAGCTGCAGCTCAGCTTACAGGCTCAGGTGAGGACGTGAATGAATGCCCTGCCGGCAAAAGCACAGTGGAAGTCCTTAATCCTGACTTTTCAAGTGCAATCAATGAGCAAATATGCTCAGAAAAGCACTTTGATACCTTGAGGTATCTATAATAATTGAAAAAACAAATAAAAGGCACTTTCCACTTCATAATTAAAAATTGCTTTTAGTTAAGCTCTTAGGTAGAACTCTTACTGTCTTCAATTAAATCAAGTGATCCATGGTAAAAGAGATTTTTTACAACACATTTTTGCCTCTCAGTGCGGCTGTAGGACATTCCCTTTTAGAACAGTGGTGCACAAAGACTGGCAGAATGCAGGATCTGGGCCGGTCTTGCTTCAGTCCCTGACACAGAAGGATACCCCAGCACACACTGACACTCCCCTCTCCACAAACACTCTGGACCTACAAAGAGAAGATAAAAATTCTTTCTCTGCCAAATCATAAATGGCAACTTTTAATGGCCTTTATATTTAAACCTGAAGGGGATTCTAGCAGGTCCTAATTTCACATCCTTTCCAATTCATGATGTGAATATTCACCGGTGAAGCAGCACTGTACAGAGCCCTAGCAATGCAGGCCACTGTCCCCTTAAATGAACAGCAATTATTATGTGGGAGCTTCTGCCCCCAACAATTTGATTTTAGACATAAAAATAAAGTAGATGCTAGTCATTACTCACTGTTATTTCACTTTAAAAGCTGGGTCTTATTTTTATACAAGCCTTAGTTGGTTCTGTGTTTGGTCATTGGGGTTTTTTCATTTCCATATGCTGAACTACAGGAAAGCATAAAGCTCTAAACCCCACTGTTCTTTACCTGTACATCATGTTAACAACAGCAGCTCTGAGAACACTGACTTACAAGACATGTGCCCTTGACAAAACTATTGGCAGATCTTAAATTTTGGGTCCATTCCTATCTGTTCTGATACATCTTGCAATTGAAATAGGAGCCGTGACTTAATGTGAATTGATCAGGAGACTCCCCACTTTTGTTAAAAGCCAGAAATGGTATCTCAATTCTTCTTGTGTTGTTCCGACTGTCTTTATCCTGCTTTTTTTTAAATGTACATGCAGAGCCAAGAGCAGGTTTGAGCTGCCCCTCTGGTGCTGGGCCCCCCTGCACACAGCCCACGCGTGTGACCTTGGGCAGGGCTGCTCTGTGCACGTTCGTGTGAGGAACAGCACGGCTCCCCATGACCTATCTGATCCACAGCCCTTCCGTCAGCCAGAACAATAACAAAAAGAGCTATTTTGCTTCATCATCCCACGAGCTGCAAATCAACATCAAGGAGGTCTGGGCTGGAGCACTTCAAATGCATCGGGGAGAACACAGGACAGCCAGAAAGCACTGAGAGACTCAGGAAATGCTTTTCCTCATTTTACCAAGAACACTAGCGTAGGAATTGATAAAATTAAGAAAGATGGATGGCAAGCAGCCTGGAAACAATAATGCCTTCTCTTCCTTGTCCCAAAAAGAAATTCCTCTTCCAAAGACGTGCTCTGAACGAGCCAAGCAGAACTTGCAGAAACATCCAAAGAGAAGTTATACTGCAAGATGAGAACAGCCTTTAAACAATGCTTTTGTCCTGTCACTATGCAATCTCTGGGGGGAAACGGCCCTAATTGAGGCCTTTCAAACAGTCTCACATGGGCTGCCAAGGGCCTTTAAAAACGAAGGCAGGAGGAAGCCAAACAGGTCCCCAGTTAAAAGGCAGAGACACACTTGTGCTCAGAAGCCAGTGACCTGCAGCTCTACTCCAGACAGGAGTGCCCTACATCAATCAAGGGGTTCAAAATGGACTGGGAGAGAACTTTTTCTGTATTTCCTGTAGTACCTTAACCCATTGGGAACCAAACCAGCTAAGGCTGAATAGAATGGCTTTCGGTGAAACCAAGTCCCGTGCCCCAGAGCACGTGCCAGGCTCCCCTCCCTCACCCACACCAGTGCCAGCACACACCTCAGCAACTGAGCACAGGAACTGCTCACTGCTGAAAGCTGCTACTGCCTTTAGGAAGTCAGTTTTGCTATTCACAGACAAATAATCTTCAATAGTTACATGAATTTGTATTAGATAAAACAAGAAATTGCATTACCTGCAATAGCAAACCCCACACACACTGCCAAGGAAGAAGGGGGAGTCAGTCACTCTTCAGAAAAAACATCATAACATAGATTAAAGCCTGAATAACTATTTGACCACCAGCTCAACACCATCCCCAGCTTCACTGGTCCCATTAAGCAAAGGCTCTACCCTCATACCACTTACGTTGCAAAATTAAGGAAACCCTAAGAGCACCGCCTGGTGGTACCTGGATAATGGAGACAAACTGCCACGAACCAGGAACAGACTGAGGATTAAAATTTCCAATACCACCATTCCAAAAGGCCAACTGAAACACCAAACACCAGTTTCTCTGACACCAGTTTCTCTGGTGACCTTTTTTTTTTTTTTTTTCAACTTTTAAAAGGTATTTTCATATAAAAGAGAATAGAGGAAAGAAAATCCTCCTCTAGAGTCCAAGGATTACTACAGTTCCCAGTATATTCCACTTTTCCACAAAATTTCCTGTAAGAGTGCTTGAACAGAATGCTCTGAAAAACCTTTTCTTTCTTCAAATTACATGTAAATACCATCACGTCCTGTTCTAAGCAAATTAAAGAAATAAGAGAATATGCAGTCTACAAAATGATTCTGCTATAACCATTCTGGTGTTATATCCAACAGCATAAAGAGCATAAAAATGCCATTCACACAGAAATGTTTCCAAGCCTTTGCAGAAAAACACCCCATCAGGAAATTAAAGAATGATACTACCAGGACACACCGATTCTGCCTCAACCCTCAAGATTAAAGCTCAAATTCTTACTAAGCACTTTTAAAGACTGTACATGGCCATGTTCCAGAGCTGTAGCCATGGAAGTTGTTTCATATCAAGGCTGGTATAAGTCTGCCTTCATTTATCCATCACGATTGCATAAGAAAAGACGATGCAGCTTTAAATACTGAAACAAAGTCCAGATTATTCTGGTAGGTTTGGTTTATTGTTCTGGTGAGTTTGGAGCAGCATTTTGGTACCTGGCTGTCCTCCTCCCCTGCAGCCTTCTGCCCTACCGTCCCCTCTCAGGGCTGTACCCACTGGCACACACCAGCCTGAACTGCACCACGTGCTGCACTCACTTCACACACCTGAGTTCACCTGAACACGACTGGCATTTTTCCACAATTCCTGAAACCCCCCCAGGCAATTCGTAGCAAAATTAGGCAACTGTGAACATAGAAAACTGAGCTGACAATTGCACTGACCGAGGGTCTCAGCAGACTCACAATACACAACTGAACCTTTCAAGTATCAGCACCTCAGTGATTTTTAGGCATCTGTGACCATGGGCAAGTGGGGGATTTCCCCAGACGAGACTCAGTTCTGTGATCTACGTGCTGGAATCACAAGTATTCACACTTTCTGCACCCAGAGGCTGCAGCCCATCCGTGTGCCCACAGGACACACCAAGGAAGGCCACGTGTTTCTATAGAGAAGATGACTTTGCTCTTTCCCAGGTTCCTCCTACAAAGCACTATGGATGGAGCTCCAGTGATTTCCAAAGGGAAGCGTTATTTATTTTCTGCAATTTACCCCTCACCTCCAAACACTCCTGTCTTCATTTAGGCATGCTGTTGATAAGCTACACTTCATACCAAGCACCACAGACAATAGCAGAAAATAAGAAAAACGGGTAGAAGTGATGAAAAAGACAGTCAGAACACAGTGGGGGAAATAAAAAGTAAAGAAAATATATTACCTACGTTATTAAAAAAAAAATTACTACAACAACATTAGCTTTTATAACCCCTCTGAGACAGGTAATTGCTATGGTTTGTACCACCTGTATGTACCACCCATTCACTGCCCATCCCATCCACTTTTTCCCTGTTACTGTTGATTATGAACAAATACTATCATCAATAAATAAATGCATTAACCCCAGAGGCCTCTATCCTTCTCATACATGTTTGTACTGCCTGCCATCTGCCACTTTGATTTAAGCATCTCCTACCTTACTCAGGGGTCTACTTTTAAAAAACAGGGTGCAGTAGTTACTCTGACTACCAATAAAGCAAAGCTTACAGCCTCTACTACGAGATTTTCCAGCACTTAAAGCTCTTTGTGGATTTTTAACATGCCTTTAAAAAAACATCACCAATTATATTAATGAACACAAATTCCATTTAAGCAAACTCTACACACCTTTGAGCCAGCTTTTCCCATATGAACAGCTGCACGTTACCCGCTCTAGACCAGAAGGCAGAACTTTCCAAAGGATTAAAGATACATGAGACCCAGATACAACCATTACAAGTCATCAAAAAACACTTCAAACATATCCCAAAGGCTTCCTCTACTTTACCTGCCCAAAGCTATTCTTTCTATGCCATTGTTCCCCGAGACATGAAGCAGCCCAGGCACGGCCAGCAGCCTCCCCCAGACCCTGCTGCAGCCTTCATCTGCTGCTCTGGGGGATCCCACACGTTGGGCTGCACCTTCACCCCCCAAAACACCAACAGCTTCTGGTTTGGATTAGGGAATTCGACAACTTAAATACCCTCTTAAAAAGAAATGAAAGAGTTGGGGGAAGAGAGGAAAAGAACATCTGAAATACATCTTCTGAAAAATCAATATTAGACTGCAGATCCAGTCACAAGCTGTAAGGTTTGCAGAATTCAGAGGAAAAAAAGAAAAAACACTGAATGCTACCAGGATCTAATTGGATTATCAGCATCCAGTCCTGTGTGAATACAAACAACATCTATGTCTGCAGGTGCTGCAAAGCCACTTGCATTTCAAGTGACCTGTGAAACGCTGACCTTGGCATAATTTACAGTGGACTAATTTATCCCAAATGGTCCTCCCCCAACTTTGAGAAAAAAAAATGTTATTCACATTCCTTCTTTCTTGCATCATCTTACAAGACAATAATGAACAATCTCGTATATTACTTGGATAGAATTTCACCTAATCCCAGCGTCTAATTTCAATGCAAAGAGTTATTATATCCATTTCATTTAATTCACTTCATTTGGGAAACAGTCATTTAAATGTTAACAGATTTTTTCTTTTCAGGAAATTTGAAAAAAAACCCCAACCACTCAAACACACAAAGCTTTGCAAAATTTCCCAAATAGAAAAACCTGAATAAGGTCATTGTTCTACTGCATTTCTTCACAAATAGGGTCAGAATCCAATTTAGATAAAGCAATCCTATAAAAAATACTGGCGTAGGGATCCAAGATCATCACCTGCAGCTCCCTCCACTGCGATGGTGAATGTGAAAGCCAATCCCCACTCTGCTCTGTGCCCATCGCAGTGCTGCCTCCTTTGCCTTAGGCACGGTTCCCTCATGGTTCCCTCCAATCACTGGATAAAAATGACTCGGCCTTTCTTATGAAATCATTGTCTATCTGCATCAGGCGCCCCAGACAACAGCAGAACTCACTGAAGTAGAACACAAAGAGCGGAAAACTGTCGTGGTTCGAGCCTGGCCCCACAGAGCTGCACCACGGCGACTCGGGGAGACAAACACCCCTCCCAACACCCCCTTCTCGTTCTTCCCCTGCTCTGTGCTCACACGATGCCACAGGGTCTGGAACAGCCCTTGGGACTGAGGGATCCTCCTGTCCCTGTGCACCCTCTCACTGTGCGGTGGGCTGAGCGGCACAACAGCGTCAGCACTGCTCAGCAGTAACAAAAAACTCACTTTAGACTAACACAAAATGTCACATTAAATGGTTTAAAGCAAACAATTGTCCACCTAAATGTTCATTAACAGGGAATATTTCCTGATGGTAAAGTACTGTCTTCTGCTAAGAGGTGAGGTTTGAGGGACTGGAAAAAGATGATACAGACAGCTTTAACTTCAGTATAAACCTCTCCCACCAAAAGTCTTAATGGATTTCATAAAAGAATGTTCATAGTTCAGCTTTTGCTAAACTTTTCCTGCTTACCAGCCTAGACATCATCAACAGTATTAACTATGCAAAACATCAGTGTGGCTTTCAGCAATATCAGACAGCAGAAGGAGAACTTCTCCTGCCACTCTGCAGACTTCGCTGAACTCGTAACACCTTTTGCTCCTTAATATATATTCCAGCAATTTTGTCCCAAACTCATTATCCCCACAGCATCCTTGCTCAGCAGGACACATTCCTTTAAAGGAACGGAGATTATCGGTTTATCCTGGAAACGTCTTTCCTGTTGCTGTGCTTAGTATCAGTGCTGGGATAAAACCCTCTTAAAATAGTTCCAGGGTCCAGGAACAATCCATTGTATGCAATATTCTTTCAGGTTTTATGGAGCAATGACTTTGGTGTTTTCAGGCTTTTGCAGGCCAGGAATGAACGGCAGATTTAGGCTAAATTATTTCTGCCCCTAAAGTTACGGAGGCCTGAACATGATGTCCTGTCTCAACACCAACAGCCAAACTGTTTGGTACATTGTACTGTCATGTGACCTCCTGAATAAAAAGGATTAGAAGCAAGTATTTTAAACCCCCCCC
>VZRF01004997.1:587772-607884 GCA_013396875.1 Vireo altiloquus
CTTTTCGCCCAATCGCAGCCGCCCATCCAATCCAATTAGCCAATGAAGAGAAACGAAAGCCCGAAAAGGGGTTACTGGGCCAATGGCACTGGGAGGCGGGGCGGCAGCGTGACTGACAGCTCTCCTCACCAGTGGTCGGAGCCGGTGGGAGGTGAAGGCGGCTCAGCTCCGCAAATCACAGAAAGCGGAGCCGGGTGACGGATGAGGAAGTGGCCGCTGAGCCCGCCCACGGGCGGAAAGCGGCCAATGGGCGGAGGGGAACTGCTGACGGGCGGCGGACGGGGCCAATAGCGGCCCGGGGCGGGGGGAGGTGAGGACGCGGCGCGCGCGGGGTCACTGTGGGCGCTGAGGGGGCGGCGGAACGCGGAGCGCCAGCCGCGGTGAGGGCGGGGTGTGGGCCGCGCCGGGCCCCGGTGCCCCCGCTCCCCCGCTCCCTGTGCCGTGGAGCTTGTGCCCTCCCACTGCCCGGTACCGGTGCCCGCCCGCGGCTCCTTCCGTGCCTGCTCTCCTCTCGAGCGGGTCACGGTGCCCTCGGGTCCGCTCCGTCCCGCCGGGGCCTGTCCCGCAGCACAGGGGGCCCATGAGGGCTGCCCGCGGAGGCCGTGGGGGTCTGGGGGGTTTTGGGGCCTGTTCTTCGAGTCTCTAAGAACCGGAGAGCGGCGAAGTGCGGGGCTGGCAGCGGGGCCCGCGGGCTGTGGCAGCACCGTGCCACGCCGCACGTGAGCTCCCCTTGGCAGGAAAGGGAAATAAACCGCTAATGAGAGGGTTTAGATGCTCCCAGCAGCACGGCCGTGGCCCAGTGCCCGAGGCAGTGTCTCCAGGCTCCCTGCAGCGTGCTCACAACACGCTCGGGGGCTCAGTGCGAGGTACGTGTTAACCAGGACCCAAATAGTCTTTGGTTGTTGTTTTAGTTCCCTCACGCCACATGGATCTGCATGCTTGGGGACTGTCTTTGGGTAAGGCATCAGTGTTCTCTAAAACACAGGGATGACAGTTTTAGCACTTTCCATTTTCTCACGTGAATGTTAATCATATCTCATTAATAGTTTTACTTCAGAAAAACTCTCCCAAGTTACTGGAGCCTTTCCCATGGCGGTAGAGTTAAATTACCTGTGATGGTGACAGAGAGGTTCCTTGAGGTAACTGAACTGTGTGAGCAGCTCCAGAGGCAGGCAGTGCTGAGGGGATCTGCTCGTGCTGTGCTGGGAGGGAGCTGACAGCCTCTCCTTTGCTGCCCTGGCTCCTCTCTGGGCAGGAAAAGCGCCCTGCAGAGCTGAGGTGTTACCAGCAAATCCCTGAAGGTGCACTCCTGTCACCTGTCCTTTGTCTCTGAAAACTGGACATCGCTGGGCTCCTCTGCAGCAGGGGGAGGATAAATGTGACAACCTGTTTCGATTCCTGAAACGTCATTGCAAAGTCTTTGCAAGAATGGGTTTGATACTATTGGGATACTTTATAACAATGGGGTTTGGGTCATTTTTGCCTGCTCTTTGAGAATGTAACCGAGAAAAGTCTTGCAGGACTCAAGATGGGTTCCTTTGTTAAAGCTGTCCCTGTTTCTTTTGGAAATACAGTTACTAATAGTCCAGTCTGGAATTACGTCAGAGTTTTGCTGTCATGTCACCATTTTAAAAACAGGGACACTGAAGCCGCAGCAGCCCCGCTCAGTGAGGTGAAGCCTGGTGAGGGATGTGCTTATCTTGGTGCCCATATGGGATTTGGTCAGGTGCCAGCGTTGGGTGCCCCACCCTAACGAGTGTATCTTCCTTCCACACTGGGCTCAGAAACACTTTCAGTAGGTGTCCCTGGCCTCCGTGGAGCTCTCGGCTGAACTGCTTTTTAGGCTCTTCATGCTGTGAAAGTGAAGCAGGACAAGATCCAGTGGATTCATACAGAAGTATGGGTAAGAAAAAACCAAAAGGGTTGTAAGAAAAACATGAAAACATGCAAAGTGCTCACCTAATAGACCCTTTGTTTCCTCAGGAGAGGTCTGTAACTTGAAAGTGTTCCCTGTGAGTTACATGAATCTCTCCCATGTGGAGCAGAATCAATCACTGGTGTACTGGTCTACGTTAACACTTCCTCATTATCTCCAGCCCCTGAAGAAGCACAAGGCTGCTGAGGGGGTTCATCCCTGAGCTGGGTCATGGAACTTGGAGCAAGAGTGTTGTGTGAGTAGTTCGGTGAGCCTGAGCTGCTTGATAAGTGAGTTGGCACAACCCAGCAATGGCAATTGGAACTGGGCAGGCAGAGACACTGCATGGAGCCCTGCCAAAGCCCACCTTGGGGGCAGCTCATTTGTCATCCTCACTGAGGCCTGGAGATGGGATTGGTGACTCCTGCTGCTGATCAATTCTGATGCCTTGCTGGGGAAGGTAGTTATCCATGCATCTGTGTCTTACCATTGCACTCACAGTCAGAGTGCTGTAACGCAGTACAAGTGCTGCCTGGAAGTGGCTGCTGGTATAACTGGGCTTGTCTGTGCTAAACTCACATAAAAACTGCATATAGAAGTCAATACTGTGCAACACAAACACAGGGCTCACGCTCCTTCCTTTCTGAAAATCCACAGCTTCAAGTTTAGTCTTTTCTGACTCTTGAGATTTATTTTCCCCTCTGATTTGACACTTGCTTTGCAGGGATATAATCTGACAGTGCTCTGCATACAGGCAGGGGGTGGAAGACAATGTGTAATCAGCTAGCCCTGTTTCTTTGATGCTCCTTAGCAGTGTTTTAACCTTAAAATTCCCCACAAAAGATTGTATCATCTGAACAGTATAAAATGTAATGGTCCAGTTCCAGATGTAAATTGCCAGCTTTTTTTTCTTGTCCCACATAACTAGCTGTGAAAACAGGAATCGAAATATTAGAGTAAGTCTTTTGACTCTGTGTTGTGTATGAATGTCCTTCAGCCTTTAGGCATGTAGGGTTTTTGTGAACCTTCAATGCAGAAGAAAATAACATTAAGTGGAACAAAGCATAATAAAATGCACAGATTTGTCTCTGATCCACAAAAGGGGTGCTCTTAGCTGCACTATTGATAATTTATCGTGTGGGTGTTTGACAAGCCCACACATACCCTGATATAACACTCTGCAGATACAGTCCTCAGTGTTCTGTAATGCTCTGGAAATATTTAATTCATAAATCCTGATGCTGAAGCCCTTAAGGTGTCAGAAACATGGTGCTAATGCCTGTGAATGTGAGCAGGTTTGGTTAGTCAGATAAATACAACGCTCCAAATAAACTGTGATCCCAACGTGCAACAGAATAAGCATATATGCAAACTATTAAATTTTCTGTTTGGGTATGTTAGCCCTTTTCTTTGCAATGAATAATTTTCCAGAGTTTTTGTCTTTAAACCCTTTTCTCTATGAAACTGGAAAAGAATAAATTACTCCATTAATAAAATGCAGTGAGGAGCAGGGGAGACAATATTTTGGTTTAGCTTTGGTTATGTGTAAAGGTTTCTGTCTTAACGTTTGCAAGGATGGCAATATCCTTCATCTAGGAGGAGGGCAGGATCTGCTTGTCTTGTGGAATGAGGGACAAATCCCTGCCCTGCTCAGGGCAGTATTTTAATAAGATAGAGGGGAAAGAATTGAGTAATCCAACAAAGCAGGTGACCTATGGTGAGATTGTCAGTCAGGCCAACAGGCAGGTTGGCTCTTTGGAGCAGCATTGTGGGAATGTGACACTGCCTTGGACTGCAGTTAAATAATGGAATGGTGCTTCCTGCAGCAGGGCAGCACTGATGTGCCTGGGATGGGGACAACTGGTGTGAGTCACAGATGGTGTCATCCAAGATTGTGCTTCTCCCTGATGTTGGAAGTGAGACTCTAAAGGCACCTGTGTTGCTTCCCTGGCCCATCAGCCCCCTCTGGCTCTTGCAGAGCAGTTTTTTGTGGTGGGATGACAGCCCTGCCCCAAGTCTGTCCAGTGTGCTGCTTACACAGATACGATGGTCAGGATTAGCACTGCAGCTTGAAATCATCCCAACCATGTCACCTCCAAAACACCGAGCTCGTGCTCTGCAGAGCTTTCTAGCCAGAAGTGTTTTCTTTTGAGAGTTCTGAAGGACTTACTGAGTTCTTTGCTGACTGCAGCACTTAAGCATGAGCTTGGCTTTAAGTGGGAATGCTCAGACACTTATAGTTGGTTTGTAATAATTAGTCATTTACAAACTTAAGCCTGATTGATTAGTCCTTTCTGTCTCATTTTCCTCCTTCCTGCTAAACACCAGTTGCAGGAGGCAGAGGGGACATCTTTATCCCCTGCTGCTTTCTGGAGAAAGTGTCAGTTGTGTGGTTCTCTCTGTTCTATATTTCTTTGCACCAGAAATGACCCTGCTGCTCTTTGTCGACAGTGTTTCCTTTTATCCCTCTCCTGGCAGCTGCTCTTGCTCCATTCTGATGTTGGAACAGCAAATTAATTCCCTCTGAAGCAAATGTCATGCCAGTAAAGATGTTGAAGCAGCAAGAAAATCATCTCTGTCTCTGAAGACTGCATTGGAGACCTTTGTGAATGAGATGTTCTTAAAATAGCTCCACAGTGTGTTATCTTCCCTAGAAGGTGGAGAATTGAAAGCATCACCACAAGGCACTTGTCCTTGTGCGAGCAGCATCCCTAAATGATGGGTTTTGGAGAGGGGAGAGAAGCAGGCTATTTGCTTTTCCTTCTCTCCAGGCAAAAAGCACTGCATGATTTTAATCTCTGTGTGATGGTAAATTTATGTTTTTTCCAAGAATTGCATCACTGTTTGCTGCTTGTTTAATTATGTCACATGTTGAGTAATCTTGTTCTCCGTGATCCACTGTTTCTGGAGTAAACTGGTAGCTAAAAGTAATGCCAAGGCACAAGTTGAGTAGAGGTGCTCTGAGTTACCCTGTCTAAGGATCAGGGTGGCCATGGCCTCTGCAGAGAGCAGAGATTCTGCTGGGGTGTGCCACAGCCTGGGTAGGCTTAACTCAGCACTGAGCTCACATCACGCAGTTCAGGTCCTGTCTAGATTCAAACCTATTGTCCAAGGGAGATAACAGGTCTGGAAATCTTCACTTAGGTGTAACTTGGGAGTCACTGGTTCACGTGAGGGAAGCTCCATCTCTGTGGTCAGACAGACAACAGGCACTGGTTGTACATGGAGAATTTGGTTCGTTTGGGAGCTCTTGCTGAGATTTTTGCACCCCCAGCTAGTTTGGGGTGTTTGATTGCTGGCAGCCTCAGGAGAGCGCTGGGCCCAGCAGCAGGGAGGGCAGGAGCTGCTGGGCTGTGACATCGCAGTGCCCCCAGCACAGTGCGGGGCTCTCGTCCTGGCGTCCCATGACTCGTGAGCTGTGCAGGTGAGCCAGTGCTCCACGGATGGAGGTACCTTTTGAGAATTCTTTGTTGTGCTGTTGCTTCATAATCCTGCCCTTGAAATCAGTTTTTGAAGAAAGTAAATCTTGCATGCATGCGCTTTGGAGCAAAAAATGCAGGCTGCACATATGACATGCTCATGAACTGTTGGTTATTTTATCAAAAAAAATCATTGCAACAAATGGAATTGAGGGATTGGGCAGTAAAATTAATCCGGAAAAGTCTGATACAACATTTTGCCATAATCATGAATAGAGTCTTTTATATGCCTGTGAAAATCTAAATACTTTTCTTTTTCTTCGACTTGGTGGAAGGGGAATTGATAAGTAAAAATACTAGATGCAAAAACGAAATTGCTAGTTGAAGAACAGGGCTTTATATAGCAGTTTCATGATTACATTCATAACATAAGTTTAACTAGGCAAAATGTTAAAATTTTGACATCTTCAGTTTTTCATCTTTTGTGTGAAGGTGGAAATAATTAGCTGTACTGATATAAACACAGAGTTTTCAGAAGTCTCTCAGTTGTTTTAAGACTACTAATGTTTCTCCTAGTCCTGTTTTTTTGACATGACAATATCTCTTTAAGGGCTTTCTTTACTGGATCCGTTCCTTTCCTACCAGGAGAACTAAAGCTTTTCAGCTGTCTGTCCAATTTATCCTTCTGGACTAAATTTCTCATCTCGAGATAACCAGCAGCAACTCTCCCCTCAGGAGATTTGTATCAATTAGTTCCACACCACTAATTCCTGTGGTATTGGGGCACCAGTGAGTTGTAAGAAAGCTGCTCTGTACACAGTTATGGCTGTTGGGGGTTTGTCTGTACTTTTTTTTGTTCAGAGGCTGTGGGTGCCATCACTGGAGCTCTTGCTCGTGCTTGCCCTGTCCTTGCCCATGAGCCCAGGCAGTGCTTCAGTGCCGAGGTGTGCAGGGCTGGTTTGGGCTTGTGCTGCCTGGCACACTGGGGGCATGGCGAGCTCTGTGTGCTCTGTGGCCGCAGCAGTGGCCACGCTGCCATCCCTGGTGGCACAGCTCCTCCTGGGGCTGGCCACGTGTCAGGTGGGAACTCACTGGCCCTGTTGAGAACGTGAGTGGCAGATGCAGTCTAGCAGGAAAGCAGGTTAGTCCGCAGCTGGAATGCAGGCCAGGCTTCACCTAATCCTTCTCTTAGCCAGAGAAAGGTGGCTTTAATCTCTTTATTCTGCATTTGGTTGTTTTTTCAGCACTGATCTATCTGCAAATGCCATTGCACTGTTAGTCTGTTTCTATCCATTTGCCATTGGCAGATGTGTTGGGACATGAAGCTGTTTTCAGTCACTCAGGTCTAATCCCAGCAGTGCTGTAGGATCTTGGGAATTGCTCTGCATTTGTACAGAAGTAAACTACATATAATGTGTCATTTTTAAGAACCTGCTACCAGAAATTTTAGGATTTTTTTAGACAGCTGATTTTCTTTTTGCCGATGTTTTAGACAAAATTAATTTGATAGGATTATTAGAGGAGGAAAATTAAAAGGACAGAATTACCCAGGAAGCTCATTAAAATGGAAACCCTGAAAAAACTGGGTAATTGGGCATTGATTCTGTCCTTCCCCCCCCACTTTATGAGCAGTATTGTATTAAAAGTAACATGTCTGCAGGATGATGCTTCAACATCTGTTACTGCTGAAACAAAATGATTTGCTTGTTTTTTCCTCTCTACATTCTTCCAACATCTGCATGTGTAGATCTATCCTGTATGTTAATCACATCTAGCACAGCTCCTTTCCAGGGAAGAGGCATCAAAGGGAGCAGGATCCTCCCTTTGCTTTGGAGGGGTTCTGCACTGCCGCTCACTCGGATTAGATCTTGGGTGACTGGCTGTGAAATGAATCATGTGAGCGAGGACTCGGAGCTGCTCAGGGAGCCCAGGCACACGTGTGCTGCTCTGAGGTGTGTTTATGTGGAACAAAGAAGTTCGCAGGCTGTAGCCTGTCTGTTTCCTGAAATATCAGTGTCACATTAAGTGATTAAACCTATGCAAATAATTGTCCTTATTTTCTGTTCTCAGAATATTTGCAGGGAAATCACATTTTTAAAAAAATATTCCACTCTGAAGATGATTGATAATTGTGCTGGGATTTAGATTTTTTTTCATTATAGGCTGTTCCAATAAATTGATTCTAAATCTACCTTGCTGAATGTTTGCTATTTCAATCACTCTGGCTGTGATTATCGTGTTAGTAAGCAATATACTTTCTTTGGTTTAAGTTTTGGATATTTGCTAAAACACAATTGGTTGCATGTGCCAATCAAAATTCAGTTTATTTACAAGTGTGACATTTTTCTTTCTCTTCAGTATTTGTACTATAAAAATACAATTGCATAAAGGTTCATAGCAAGAAAATAGAGAAAGGTGGGCAATAGATTTGAAAGAATATTGGGAAATATTTTTTGATCTCTAATTATTATGATGTTGTGTCTTCCAGTCTTGAAAGTAAGCATAGGAAATTTAAGCATGGTAAAGCACATGATTAAATCCATTCCTATCCAGAAAAATTCTTGAGCTTAATTTGAAGCATGTGCATAAGTTATATTAGTAACTCATAACTATTCCTTAAACCCAGCCAGTGTCAGACTGACTAAATATTAAAATTGTGGGGTAAATACTGCAGTAAATAAGATAAATATGGGTGCTGGCTTTGCCATGAATTTGTCAGTGGTTATGACTTCTACAGTCATTTTTATGACAGTTGAAATCAGAAAAGAATGGAAATTTCAACTAATTTTTTAATATGCTGAAATGTATTAAGTTACACAAAAGAATCCATATTATAGTAATCCTGCATATATACAGGGAAAGAGTACCCAGCGTGCATGGCAGATGGTTTCAAAGGAAATCCTCGAGAGCTAGGATTAAAAAGCAATTTTCAGCAAGTTTAAAATGGGTCTCCATATTTGGGTCACAGATATTAACTCTTTCATTGCAAACAAATGAGGGAGAAGTGTGGTCAGATTGTTCTGGAGACGTTTCTCCCAGTAAAAGCTGACCAGTTCGTGCTGGGGAAGAAAGGTGTGAGCAGGGCAGTTGATTCTGCTCCTGTCCTGTTCTCACACCAGTGGGAAGCAGAGTTGTGCCGTACAGAGACAGAGATATAATGCAATAAATGGGATTCATCATTCCACAAACAAACACTGGCAGCCCTCTGAAAATAATTTGTGTGTGGCTTTGATCTTTGCCCACTGAAACAAATTTCCATAAAGACAAACTGATAAATAAGTTTTGGCGTGTTAGAAACAGCAGATTTGTACCTGGTTTACCTGTAGTAAATTATTACCAATCACTTTATTAAAGTGTAAAGACTTTACAGATAGCATTTTTGTATTCCTTTTGCATATGGCAAGTATGTATGATATAGGAGAAATAAGAAATTGAACAGCAGTATTGTTTCTCCATTATAGACTGGAATGAACATGGGCTCCCAGTTTTGCCTGGAAGTATGTCTGTGCATGGAAAGTAAGCCTGTTTTTCTCAAATACATGTTAGGGACACACGAGAATTTTATTACTTGTTTTTAAAGGTTATATACTAAAATCAACCATACCATGCAGACATTGTTCCAGCTGTTTGGTGGTGGTGTAGGAACATGCAGAAATCTTGGCACCAATCTGATGCACTGAAGGGATTGAGTGCAGGTCAGCTGTGCGCTGTAGGATCACCACAAGGCACTGGGCTTTTACTAGATAAAAATAGGGCAGCAAGTTAGAGATTATTTGCTTTAACTAACTTACACCAGTTAGTAACTGTGTCAGAAGTGTAATTCACATTTACATCAGTGCTCTTTATACGCTTTGGCAGCACAAAGGAACCTCAAGTTTGACATGAACTTTTCTTTAAAAGATTCTTCTACTCCAAAGTAGAAATTCAAGTTAGACCTTAAGCACTCTTTATCACTGAACAATGAAGCAGAGCAACTGATACTATTTTACCATGTTCCCAAAGCTCAGCTGGGTGTATTTGGAGTAGGTTTGGAAAGCTCTCTGAGCCCAGGTGCCTGATGCTCTGCTAAGTGAATTATAGAAGTAACTGCTGGTTTGAATATGAGCCTACGGAGAAGTTAATTGTGTTGCTCTCTGGGTATTACATTGGCTGTGAGTTAACAGAGGAGGACTGCACTTCTGAAAGGGGTGGTGAACTTCCTGGTGGGGTAGCTAACTGCAGGTGCATCTGCTAAGCGCTAATTAACAATGCTAATGAGAGGTGTTTTCTGCAGGACTACACCAAGGTACTTATCAGAGGTCCTCTGCTCTCAGAAAGGAAAATTAAGATGATGGATGAAAATAAGGCAGCTTTTGGTGTTTAGTTCTTGTACCAGAGCTAGAAAGTGTCAGTGGACCCAGGATGAGCTTTTAAAGTTGAATCTGTTCTTCTGGGTTTTTGTTTTTGTGAAGATAATTAAAGTTCTTCTACTCTGGATGCTGTAAGTGAATTTTTTGTTGTTTTATGGAAATCTTTAGGAACCTATTTACCTCACACAGGGAAACAAGTGACAATGCCAAATCACAAAGAAATGGTAGAAATTCAGTTGGTGCAGAATTGGCATGTGACCATACATGTTTGGAGAAAATATTTCTAAACAGCCTTTTACATTCAGTATCACCCTGTCTCCATTCCAGCTATGCTGATGAATCCAATAGTAGAACCCAAATTGCCAGTAGGATTCCAAAGAAACAATATTTTCATCCTACCACTAGATCAGGAGTCTTGGCATGGTGGAGGAAATCTGCTGTTGCTGTGTGTGTTGTATCTGGTTGAGAATAAACATGTGAAATACCAGCATTGACCAAAATACCATGTAGAGAGTTTAGAGGGCTGAAAAAATTTGTCAATGCAGAATGTTCTCACTGGCAGTGGCATGGGTTGGTGGCCCTGGCTGTCAGTTAGCATGGCAGTTGTTTGAGTTCTGGGTGCCATGACATAGCAGGACATTTAAAATACCTTTTACTATTCAATAGACTCCTTCCAGAAGAGGCTTGCCCTCTTTAAAGCCTGTGTCTATGGCAGCAGAGCTCCTGGAGCATCTGGGATAAAGCCCCCCTAGAACAGGGATGGGCTGTAGCTGGCACTGCAGGAAGGCAGAGGGTGTGTAGGAGGCTGGGAACAGAATGCCATGGCTTTGACCTTGCTGCAGCATCCCTTCAGGATCCGTAGGACACAGATCTCTGCTGGTTAATTGTCACAAGCAGGGGTAATGACACATTTCTTATTTCTGCAAGTGTCTTTAAAACAGCTGATATTCTTCCACCAATGAAAGCATGCAAAGAGCTCTTCATATCCCCATTTTCCCCCTAAAGCTGTGGGAACAATTTTCTGGCTTGTAGAACAAAGAAGTTGGAACAGATGACATAGCCAACATCTGCACCTGGCTCACTGAGGAAGCGAATGTTTGGCAGAGGAGCTGAGCTCCCTTCTGCCAAGAGAGCTGTGCCGATGCAGTTGTTGAGGGATGAAGATGGCATAATGTCTTTTCCTTTTTGACTCACCAAAGCGATTTTATCAATCTGTCAAAGTAAAAAAATGTTTGGGAAGGAAACAGTACTTTTTAAAGTACTGCCTTTACTTTTAAATCAGAGGTTAGTCAATGGTTAATGAAACGCTGTCTAAGCAGCCCTGATAAGATTTTGATGGTGTATCACTTCAGTTCCGATGGCAGACACATCACATATGGGTTGCCATTTTGATGGCTTTGAATGGTAATCTGACCCATAAAAACTGAAGCATAATATGCAAACTGATTTTTTTCTGGCCTGCCCTGTTCTTGGTGCCATCTGTGTTAGGATGGAAAGGAGCCTGCTCAAAACGTGGGCTGCCGGTTTGGAGCTGATCACAGATGGGTTTTAAAGAATAGCCTTGTGTGCACAAGGAGAGGAAGATGCTCCTGAGCAGGAAGTTTCACTTGAAACCATATTATGTCTGCTAAATCCTGTGGCCTATGGAACAGCCACCTGACCTTTCCCTGAATGCTTCACATGGATTAAGTAAACTAAACTTACCTTCTAAATACCAAGAAAAACCCCCCAACTTCTAAATATTGCTGTTCTTCCACCACTGCCTTCTACTGTTGTCATCAGTAATGGAATAGAGTACAGGAAGCTGTCATTACCTGATCCTGTCAGGTATTTGCAGTGCATCTGTTCAGCAAAATTTGGCACAGTAAATTATTTCATGAGTTTTGTAGATGAGTTTTAATCTGTAGTGTGAATCCTGTTGAATGTGCAGGATCCAGGCTGCTGTTTCTGGATTTCTGTCTTTGACAATTATTAAAAATCTGTGTTGTAGATGAATATGAGTACCTGTCCTCTGCTGTTGCATCTCAGATCAAAAATTCAGATATTTAAGCACCTAATTCTCACTGTGGTCAATGAGATCTTGGTTTTCTTCTCAAATTGAGAGAGCCTGTGCTCTAAAGTTAGAGATTGACTGACCTTGTCTTATGTGTAACCACAAGTGTCCCAGTATTATTTATAATCCCAAGAAACACATTAAATAATTTTCACTGGTTAGGAATATGGTCTACAGAAATCAGACTGCTTTTTAAACTCTCTTTAAATCAATGCCATTGTTTGAGTGACCGTTCCTTTGTCAGAAAGGAAGCCTGTAGAAGGCGGCACTCATTGATGAGTTTCATGGTCGTGACACACTTGAACATCCCTCTCAAGACATCTTGAAGCCTTTTATTTCCAGGCTAAATAAACACCAATTTCAGCGATGTCTCATCTACTCCCTTTAATTACTGCTGCTGAGAGAAAGTTTCTGCCAATGCAAATGTGCTATTTTGTCATGTCACATCAAATTGCATCAGCCTTATATTTAGGAACAAAAAGAGGGGGAGGCTGAGACAGGATGTGGCTACAAATGGAACCAAAGGGTTTTCTTAAATATAGGCTGAAAATAGACAATCGAGGCAGTGATGCTTTTTCAAGCAAAAATCCATGAAAGGGAAAATCAAGGCAGTGACGGCAGAGCAGGGCCAGGGGTGGGCAGAGGGAGCTCTGGGGGTGCTGGCAGGGAGGGGCTGCTGAACTCCTCGTTTGTGCAGACACCCTTGTGCTGCCGGTGGGAGTGGGGAGCGTTTGAGGTGTGTTAGTCCACACCTCGTTCCTCTGTGCTGGCTGAAGGAGGTGGGAGCTGTGCTTCCCTCCAGCCTGTGCCTGCCCTTTCCCTGAGGGTGTCTCCCTGAGCAGCAATAACTCAGCTCTCTAAACTAAAGAGATTGTGGGAAATAGGCATAGACAAAATCTGAGTTGCTGTCCAGATAAATGTAGAAGACTGAACAATCCCTCACACCACTTTAAAATGTAGTGTCTTTACAGAAATAATATTTTTTAAAACTTGTTCTTCAGAAAACATTAGCAACTTCTCCATGGAAAACACTTTTTGGCCCCTCCATGTTGGGCACAAAATGATCTGTTCAAATCATATCCATAAATTAAGGATGTAATGGAGCTTGCTTTGAACTGATGAGTCTGATCAGAGCGGTGGCAATTAAACTGAGTTCTAAAAGATCAGCTGTATTTGAGAACCAGCAGAACTTGGGGAGGAAGTGATCTGGGGGCGTGTGAGCAGCACCTACTTAGCAAATTGGAAAAATACGATTCATTTCTTGCATCTAAGCCCTTGGAATCTCTCCTCAGAAGCAATTGGTGATGATAGAGGTAATATTTTTATTCTTGTCACCAAGGATAATAAAAATGCAATAGAAGCTTAGAAACCTGTGTATTTACAGCATTGTGACAGGCCTAAGTCAAGCAGCATTTCAGGCTGAAGCCAGCTCTCCGTGGCTGGATGTCACTGCTCCTGGATGGACTGTAAAACATTAAATATAATTATTTAATTTAATATATTTAATTGTAAAACAAATATAATGATGCAGTCAGTTGTTAAATTCCTTACCACAGGAGGAATACAACAAATACCAACCGTAGTGCTAAACCCATGCACACAGGGCAGCTGGAGGGGAAGAAGGCAAAGATTGACCTGGGGCTTTGCAGCCCCACCTGGAGCATGTGGGGTCTGTGCTGGGCTGCTCGTGGGACAGGGACACCCTGCAGTGGGACAGGGACACCCTGCAGTGTGTGGGGTCTGTGCTGGGACAGGGACACCCAGCAGGGCACAGGCCTGAGATGTTCTGCTGCTACTTCCCCATTAATTTGCATAGAATTCCTTTGATTTCATTATCATTTGACTCACTTCCCAAGACTTAACCACGTTTAATTTTTGCCTCCACTGACTCTTCTTTTTCTTTTAAAATACATAAGCATTAAAAAACCCTCAGTAAAATGTGTGCATTTTCATAGCAAGGAAGGCATTTCTGTAATACTTTTTCAAAGCAAATCACAGAAATACTAAATAGGGAAGGAAAAAGATAGATGTTTGGTTTTTATGGTTGGGGTTTGTTTGTTTTGAACAGAATAAGTCTGAAAAACTAGATAAAAACTGCAGATCAAATTAAAAGACTCCATAAGCAGCATCTTCCAGATTGTTCCTCAAAAAAACCACCCAAGTGACACCAGTACAACGGGAAAGTGTTCTTAATTAACATCTGCAGTTAAAGGAGAAGCATTGTGGATCTCTTAAATATATTATTAAATCTGCATTGTTTAGATAATTGGATGGGGACAGACACTTGTGCTGAGGGCTGTGTCAAATTCGTCAGGGCCTGCTGTAATTCTAGTGCACTTGCTGGATTTCACAGCTATTTGTCTGGGTATGGGGGTCATTTGGAGGGTTGAGTGAAGCCAGATGACTGTAATGAACTCATTTTGTGTCTTTGACTCAGTTTGGGGAAAAAAAAATACTATTTATAGGGTATTTTGTATTGTTCTGTTCTTCCTGTCTCTCAAAGTTTCTCTGTGTTGCTGTCTCTGCTTCATCACCGATAATTATATCAAATTAATTCAGCATAATTGAGTTAATTATTAGCACTGGAGGTTACCACCAGGGCTTTGATTGAACCAAAGCTTTTATCCCTCTTTTCCTGAGGTTTCACCAAATGTAAACAAACCAGAATCATGGGTGAAACCTAAGGCAGCTTCATTTCCATAGAGTGCTTTTGCCACTCAGTATTGTCCTGCCATGCTCATTCACTCAGGCAGGTGTTGATAAATACAGAGGGAGAAGAGTTCTCTGGCATTCTGTATCAATGTTCAAGTACTTTAGAAACAAAGGAAATATTTTCATTGTCCCAGAGCCATTCAGTCAAAACCAGAAATGTAGAATAATCATTAATAAGGCAGATTGCCTTTGAGCTAGACTAGGCCTTGCAGAGTGAAGTTTTGGGGGAAACTTGAGCTATGGCTTTAAGAGCTCGCAAGTGTCCCTAAGGCATGGCAGGATCTGCCCCTGATTAGCTGTTGGTATGGAAACAATCCCTGATTAGTGAGCTGGGCCAGTTCCAATCCCCCTAAGAGGCTAAAGGCACCCAGACTTACATGTCCTGGAATACTGCTGCTTATAAACCTTGCTCCCAGGAACGTGGATTTTGCTCAGGATGTGCTGGGTCAAATTCATCCACGGTTTAATTCCACCACAGACAGGGTTTATGCCAGGGAAGGGGTTGGCTCAGATTATTACTGTGATTGAGAGTGAAGGGTTGGCAAATGCTAAATTTCAGCAAGTGTGGATTTGGAATAATAGACATTGAGTTGTTCCTGATGCTACTGGGAAGGACAAGTCCAGGTTGAGGTGCAGATCCCAGGGCAGGGCACAAGCCCTGTCATCACCTTCCAGGGATTATGTGCACAGTCAGGGCTGGAAGGGATGTGCTGGGGGAGCAGGAGAGGTCACACTGCACTGGGTTTATTCCCTTGTAGGCTAGGTGTGATGTTTGCAGTAAGGGAAGGTTCAGAGGAGTATATTAGGCATTTTTGGTTTAAAAAAATGAATATTTTTAAATTAAACTGTAGTCAATAGTGTGGGTCACAGAGACCTCTTTTGCTGTTTTAAATTCTGACTCTCCACCTTTATGAGTTTCTCAACTCTTGTACTTTCCTAAGGAGAACCCTCTCTGCACTGACAGCTCCTTGTTTTACCCTCTTGACTTTTTTCAGGCACGATCCCCAAGGTAAATACTTACAGATTTGGCCACTGAGAACAAAATTAATTTTAACAGCAGTTGAACTGAGCAGTTCAGAGCTTGGAAGAAAAAGTTCTTTTGAGACTGTGCCTTTCAGAATTTTCTTTAAGCCAGGAGAAGTCATTTTCAGGAGAAAAAAATAGAGAAGTTTGAATTGCACCTAAACCAGGGTAGTTCCTGTCCTCACTAGTGAGCATGCTCCAAAGAATATTACTCTAATTAGTCTGATCATGCTTATTAATTATACAGAATAAGGTAATCTGGCCTCAGCATGGGCAGCATGTTTCCTCACTGGTGTAGGATTGCAACAGCCTGAGTGTTTTATTTGCAGTATTGCATGTCTCTGCTGTGGGATACCAAACCAGGGTGTAAGGTAAGACGTCTGCCCTGTGGCTTTGGTTCATTTATACAAGTGGTCATTAAGCCCAGCTCTAGCACTCTTTGTCATCCTCAAGTTTTACCAATTACAATTTTATATTTTGTATTTCTATTACGTTTATAATTTGTTATGTTTTATATTTGCAAACTGGTGACATTGTTGAATAATAGCATTCGGCCTGATCCTGATGCTGTAGGACTGCATGAACAGCATCCAGGCAGTGGTGATTCCTTGTCAACACACAGATCTTTGGGATCTGTCATTAGCCAGTTCTTAATCCTTCATGTGCTCTACAAATATTGTGTAAAGCAAATTTCATACTGCAAGGCTGTGCCCCCAAATTGTTCTGCACAGTCACCTGGCACTAAGTTTGCCTCACACATCAATCAAGACATAAGGGGAGAGGAACAGAAATGGAAGTGAACAGAACAGGATTGGCTATCATCGCTCATGCAGTGGGACTTTGCAGCTTGTGTTTGGAAAGGACAAAATCCCGACAATGCCCGGCCCCAGCTCGTCAGAAGCGATCACATCAAACCAGCAGATCTCAATAAGAGCCGGGAGATGTGGCTGCTGGGAAGTGACTGCAGCATTGTCCGTGCTCACCCACACAGCAGGGCCGGGGCTGCCAGGCGTTCCGGGGCTCTGAGTGCCCGTGAGCGGGCACGGACGGACAGATGGACCTTGGCTGGTGTGCCTGGGGCAGCAGAGCCGCTCCCGCTGCCCTGGACACGCCAGGCACTGCCGTGACCGCTGGGGCCCGAGGGGAGGTGTGGCAGTGCCAGGAGCAGGGAGTTCTGCCCCTGCTGCAGGCACCCGGGGCTGCATTTGCCAGCTGGGAATCTGGGAAAGCTGGAAGGGAGGATGGATGTGACCAGAGAGTAAGAACCTTTGGAGTAGCAGCCGTTCACTTGGGTGCCTTCCTGGACTGATGTCACAACATGAACTAAGTTGTTTTGTGGTTAAAGAGGTTTCAAAAGGCTTCCAATTTCTTTCTTATTTTGGCATTCTTGTTTTTCCTGAGATCATGATGTTTAACTGGGATGGGGAATCAGCAATTCCTGAGTAAGAGTTCTAAGGGTGTAATACTTCAAAGCAATAAAACACATCTCCAGCCTCTGTACTGGGGAAAGAGAGGGCAGAGGGGGAAGGGGGAGCCAACCTGTAAACAACAACGGCTCAGGTAACTCTTGCAGTCCTTTAATGAACACTTCCAGTCTCTGGAGCCAGCTTTGGTGGCTGTTTAACTAGTTCAGAGGGACTGGGATCATAACTGCTGAACTGTGGGGATTTGCTTGAAAAACACTCACAGCAGCAGAAAAAAAAATAAACTGAGAGCAGTGGCATAGTGTCATCTGAGCTTCATCAGGGTTCTGCTGTGCATGGGGTCAATTGCCAAACCTGCTAATGCAGAGTGAAGATTAATTGGCTTTGCTCAGCCTTTGCTTCACTATCTGAATATCATTATCAGGAATGTAAATGATTATGCAATGCAGAGAAATGCCACAATGGTCTCAGTGTCTCCTTTTATACTTGTCTCTTTGTGAATGGGGCTTTATCTAAATGCAAATGTGATTTCAGCCTTCTGATTAGGACATTATACAGTCATCCATTCCAGAAAAGCACAATTAGTGGATTATTTTATTTCTGACTCAACAGTTCTTGGTGCAGATAGTTTGTTTGTTGTGCTGTACATGATATTTAAGTTATCAAAGGGAGATTTACATTATTAGTCCGGATTACAGCCAGATTTTGTGAGGTCGAGGGTTTTTGTGTGGCAGATAAAACTGGTAACATTTGTGGGATTCAAGGGGAGATGTTTTTAGAACAAAAGGCAACAGTACAGATTCATACTGTGCTTCATTGTCCTTTTTGTGCTGAGGAAGGGGCAAATCACAGTAGTAGCTGTGCAAATTCTGCAGTGCGCTGGGGTCACGAGTGGAGTGTGTAAATTACCTGTTGGCAGGGTCCAGTCCCTGTTGAGGTGAGCTCATACAGGGCACTGGCATCTTAGAACTTAACAATGGGCACGTCATGAGATTAGCTCTTATTGAACAGCCACTTTACCAAAATAGTCATCAAGTTTTCTATGTGCTGTGGTAGTTTTGCAGTGAAGTTTTTACTGGATGAAGTGACATCCTAAAAAACCCATAGATCTTTGGTGATAAACTTCCCAGTGAAGCTTGCCCATGTCATAGCATTTGTAGCATTTTTGAGGCTGTGAATCTGTCATAACTCAGGGGTTTGGTTTTTTAATTTGAATATGAGAGCCTCATAGAGGGAGTTTAGGTTTGATAGTAGACAGGGTGAAAATTTCCACCTTCGAATCTTTTAGAAAATCCAGTATTTATGAAAAGACGAAGAATTTTTTCCCCAAAAAAATTCATCAGTGCAAGTGTATTTGTCACACAATTTGAATTCAACAGCTCATCATTTCCCTATGAAAAATTACTGCAGTGGAAAATTCCTAATTATCCATAGTGAAGCATTTTCAATTCCATTGATCAGCTTCATCTTTCCATATCCATATGTTTCCATGACTGGTTCCTTCCTCTCTCCCAGAGCTGCTTTTCTTTGTGCTGGAGCAAGCTGTCCTGGGCAGTCCCAGCACATGAGGGATCTTTGTGTTTGTGACAGGAAATCTATTGCACCACTTAGGTTTAATTAGAGCACAGTGACATATGATGAGTTTACACATCAAAGCCTAGAAACAACTTCACAAATTGGCTCTGGTCCCAAAGTGTATTTTGGGATCTGTATTGAATTTTGGGATGTTTCACTGTATTTAGTGGGAATATGTGAAATGCAGGGTCAGGTTCTTAGGGTCAGTGGAATTACACCAATTCTTGCCAGCCAAGGATATAGCCCAAAAAATTTGTACATAAAGTTAAATTTGTGTTCAGATCAACTTGAATCCAACTACATATTCCAGTTTTCTGTTTTGGATGATAAAAACTTCTCTCTCTCATGGAGAGTAGGGCAGGGAATAGTTCAGTCTCTATGTTGTGAGTCACATTGTGGAGTTGCTTGTCTTTCTGCTCTTGAAGGGGAATGCAGGGATCTCTCAGCTGACTGTTGGGCGTGTAATCACCTCCCATACTTGAATGCCAAAGTGAAATTAATCCAAAGCAAAAATGCATGGAGCCCAGCATAGGTTTCACTGCAAAGAGAAAATGATATTTTACAGAAAAAAAAGTTGGAAGAAAACAAGAGATTAACGTGTTGAAGCCTGGGGGTATTTTGATCCCATTATGATGGACATTTATAGGTTCATAGAGAGGAGATTTTCCCCACTGCAACAAGAACTAGTCTGTGCAGACATACAGCCCAGGCATGTAATAGCTGTGGTGGTGTACTCTGAAATACATTTGGCTAAAGGACTAAATTACTTAAGAAAAAGGAAAAAAATATTCCAGATAATGAGTAGGTATTACAATGGGTGCTAAAATAACAGCATGCACCTACTTCATTATTCAGTTGCTTATTTATTATCTTTATTCTTAAGAGTAATGATGTAAAAGTGCTTTTTTCCAAATGTTAATTTAGTTCTCTGCAGATGGCAACCATCTGTTAAATGACAAGGCATTTACAGTCTTTGATTAGCACTTTTTAGGACTTGGATGGACTTACTGGTACAATATGTAAGTATAGTTATGGGAGTGAAACTTGGTAGATTTGTTCTTTTCCTTTCACTATTACCAAAAGATGAAAAATTTCAAACCTAGCAATGTGTTTTCCTGTCTTCTATATTTATCCATGTTGTTTCCAGCTGAAGCCTTGAAATTCTTGACACAGTGGCAATAATAGGAAATATTGTTTAATTCCAGCATCATTTGTAGCCATTATGAGCATCCTTGTTCTAAAAGACACCATGTGGATGAACTCCTAGGGATGCTCAAGAAAAGCACTGGAAGTTTGAAGGACTTTGTGTCCCATTGTGTACTATTACTTTGCGCTTTTGTTTCCGTCAGTAAAGTCGGTGTGCAGCTGTGGTTTGTTGTGTGTTGCAGAGGCGCGGGCGGGCCCGGCCATGGCCCCGCTGCCGGGGGCGGAGCTGGTGCGCAGCCCGGTGCAGCTCTACCGGTACCTGCTGCGCTGCTGCCAGCGCCTGCCCCGGGGACACGTCCAGCAGCACTACCGACACGCCATCAGACAGGTCAGCGGCACGGGGACACGGGGACAGGGACAGGGGGCACGGGGGGACATAGGGGGGCACGGGGACAGGGACAGGGGGGCACAGGGGACATGGGGACACAGGGCTAGG
>VZRF01004997.1:607926-690231 GCA_013396875.1 Vireo altiloquus
GGGCACAGGGACAGGGGGGCATGGGGACAGGGTGACATGGGGGCATGGGGACAGGGTGACATGGGGGCACAGGGACAGGGGGGCACAGGGACAGGGTGACATGGGGGCACAGGGACACGGCCACGCGGCTGGGCTGCTGCGCCCTGCGGGCTTGGGGCTTCTGCTGCTGCTGTTTGAACCAGCATAACCGGAGACGTTCGTGGATTCGAAGGGTCATAGTGGGAGTGTGTGAAGGACTGTTTCTTTTTGTTTGCTTTGAATATGAAACCTATTTTTCTTGGCTTTCATCTCTCCAATTCTTGTGTTAGTCAAGAGAGTGAACAATCATTACTTACTCTATAAACATATCTTTTTTGGTGAAACCTACTGGTTCCTTGTCAGTTATTTATATATCCACCCCATCTGGGTAAATCTCATCTGACTGTTCATATTCCATACTTCATATGGAAGTAATTTCATGCCTTTGATCATACCTATTGTCCTGTGTCTTTCTAGTTTTAACATACCAGACAATTTCAGTTGGTGTTCTCAACTGAAGTTCTCTGGGTTTCTTGTTGTTGATGTATGAAAGGAGTAGAATACTTACCATGAAATTCCATATGACCAGATTTGTTATGGAAAGAGCACAGCCAGGTGCTACAATGTGTGATTTTACCTTTTCAGACCAACGGTTTATTTGCAACAAGTATGTTTCTGAGGTTTAAATGCTGTATTTATTTTGACAACTGCTGTTTTGACAAGTCAGTGACACTTGGAATGTTACAGAGTTTCAAAGTTCATGCTGATGAAGATGATCCTGAGCGAATCCAGCAGATCATTAAGAGAGCCATTGAAGATGCTGACTGGGTGATGAATAAAGTAAGTGCTTCAGATTGTCTGCATTTTGGTTTCTGCTCAGTACAAAGAAGAAAACATTGGAAAGCAAGTTCTGAATAGCAAATTGTTGTCCTGGATGTTGAAGTGTCTGGGTGAAAGGAAACACCCAGCCAACAGGGATCTGTGATTGTGACAGTCCTTGTTTAAAAATTCTCTTGGTCAGTATAAATTAATGTTGGTTTTTCTTCCAAACCAATAACAGTTTAGGTTGGTCTCTGTGTAAGTCTTTGTTTCCATAAAGAATTCTATTAAATATCCGCAGTGGTGGCTAGTATCACTCTATTATAGGAGAAAAATCACAATACAGCATTTTACAAGCCACATCTTGCTATGCATCATCTGCTTTCTTAACAGAATCTATCCTCAGACAGTTTATAAGAACTTCCAGAACTATTTGGTTTTTCCTCAGACCTTGCCCATGGCTGCAGAGATCGGGGGTAGTCCACACCAGGGCACAGCTGTGGTGCTGGGCTCCCCTGTGCCACAGTTGTCACCCAGTGGATCTGCCCCTGTGCTCTCAGACTGGTTTCTCCAATGAAAGAATGAGGATCGTTTCCATTAGGCAGCTGGGAGTCACCTGTGCTTCCTGGGATTTCAGTCTGGCTGGGGAGTGTGGTACCTTAACATGGTGTATAATGAAACAAGTCAAAAGTTCAACTTGCTCTCTAAATATCTGTGATTCAATTTACTAAGTGACTCTTAAGTCCTTCTCTCTGCCCATCCATGAAATCCAAATGGGAACTGTTACAGGAGCAAGCACAGATTAGTCACAGATTATGATATTTTAGCAGTAGCCAAATCCCAGCAGGTACAATCTAGTGAATAACTGTGCCCGGATCACTGTTTTATACTGCAAAGGGAGAGCCTACCAAATTTCAATCTAACGTAAAGAAAATGGATATAAATTTATGTGAATCATGAAGAAGAGTTGTAAATCCTTGTTGGTATGAACTGTTACTTAGTTGTGTGCTCTTTCCCACAAAAAAAATTTCTTTTGTTTTTCAGTATAAAAACCAGAAGTAGAAGAGGAAGGATGAAGCCAAGAAGGACCTTGGTAAACTTAGAGGACTTGGAAGTCAAGCCCAGTACTATATTAGAATTATTGCCTGAAGTTTTCTCTTGGATAATACAATAAGTTATATTTCACTGGAATGTCATGAAGCTAAATTAATATTTCTGAAGCTACTTAAATATGTAAATTAAATTATATGGTCTAGGTTAAAACTATTGCCTTGTATAATCACAAACATCTAAATTAAAGCCCAGGCTTGCCTGGGATTTGAATAACTTATTCCACTATGCTGTTAGGCCTGGACCAACCCTAGCATTGTGTGACACACATGTGCAGGTTCTGTGGGGAGAAGGTTCCCCTGTGTCAGTCACTGCGGATTTCAGCACTGAGCATTTCATCCTCTGGGTGTGACACTGCTTATGGAAGGCATTGCTGGGTCACATCAGCCTGCTGGGACCGTCGCTGTTGTCAGAGTGCCCCTGAGCAGGGTCTGTGCCCGTTCAGCTGGTTCTGTGTCCCCTGAGCAGGGTCTGTGCCCCCTGAGCCTGGTCTGTGCCCCCTGAGCAGGGTCTGTGCCCGGGACTGTGCAGTTGCTACCTGTGCAATGCTCTGCAGCTCGGAGGCTTCCCAACGCTTTGCGGCACACAATAAATGTCCTTTAACCAAGGGAGTCCGTGTCCTTTTGAAGCAGCCCGCCTTGCCGGTGCGGGGCTGGGCTCTCCCGGGAGCGAGCTCCGCGCAGCCCCGAGCTGTGCCCGCGGTGCCCGGCGCTGGGTGCAGTTGTGGCGTGCCGCCTGCAGGTGGCGGTGCGGGGCCGGGAGAGCCCAGAGGTGAAGTGGCTCGGAACAGGAGGGGAGAATTGACAAGTGCTGACACAGGAATGGGGCTCTAAGTGAACTTCGTAAAGTGTTGTGTCAAAAAACTTCCTTTTCTCTGCTAACCCTCCTCTCCAGGAATTCCTACTCTCCGTTATTCTTCTCTCTGCCATCCCCACTATTGTTCCTCTCTCTACTCCCATGTATTTCACATCACCCTACACGTCTTTGACTTCTATTGTTTTTGTTTTACCAGTCCCTTAATGCTGTTCTCATCTTGTCTCGCTACCCCACTTATTTCTCCTCCTCAAATCCATTTCTGTACCAGAAGATACTCAGTATTACGCTGGAGCAAACCTTCTGCTTAACTTGAGGTAAAGCAGGAAGGTAATAGCTTGCTCCACAGAGTAGGTGTTTCTTCCATGTCAGGAAAGCCCCTTGCCTTTCTGCTTAGGTACATTTTTCTTTGAAAGTGCAGCCACTTTGGTTTAAACTTTCAAAATAATTTGGTGCAACATAGAGCACAGAAAGCTTCAACCTTGGCAGTTGACAAGGAATATCCAGTATGGTGCTGAACACTAATAAAAAAGCTCAAGCATTTTTGATGGAAGCTCTCTGATTGTGCTGCTTCTGATCAAGGGCAGCAAACAGGTGACCCATGCTGTCCTCCAGGTCTATTCTCTCTGTGTGGTCTGTAGCATGGAGATGCAATGAATTTTGTGTCACTGCAATAGTGATTAAAACCTCAAAGATTTAGTGGGATTAATAGTGTGTGGAAGCATGACAGTTTCCTGAACTTTAAATGTGGAGTGCTCAAACCCCTCTATGGCTTTAATTTGACTTTTGATAGTGTGAGATGTAATACTTTGTTCAGTTACATAATAGGATAATTGCATGTGTTTAAATCATTCTTACATGCCTGTTATTTAATTTATGGCTAGTTCAAGAGAGAAAGGACCACAGAGCTGGAATGTGCAGCCATGGCATGTCTGCAGCTCCAAATGTCTGAGATGCCAGCTGGGATATGGGAACATCAGACCAAAGGTATGATAGATGTAACTGATAGGGAGGACCAGGATCTGTGAATTACAGGGTTTGGAAAGTGGTAGAGCATTCAATTCTCAGTAGAATGCAGATGGGGAACATCATTGGTGAGGCAGAAGACATCATGACTAAATATTTTGATAGTAATGATTCAACAAGGAGGCATGAGGAGATGTCTGAGGAATTTTTATTGGGGAGTTTTTGTACAAACATAATCTGGTTTTCAAAATAAAAGTTTGTTAATAGAGTCAAAGATAACTTTACTCAATATACAAGTAATTTTCCTGCTGGTAAGGAGATATGATGCTAACTATTTACTTCCTTGTAATAGTGAAAGTAACCGCCATGCCTCAGGCATGTTTCTGTAATGACTGAAGAGTCATTCAGCTGCAGAGCTGAATGTTTTCAGCTGCTTTTTATGTTTTCAAGACATTATACAAAGCTCCATTCCCCAGCAGCATAATTTGAGACCAAAGATATTATTTTATCCCACATGTAGATGAGAACCTGAACTCTGAAAGGGGTTTTGGGCAGAGTTTCAGTATTTTTGACCAAAATTATTATTCCTGAAACTTCTGCTCAGAAGTCATTTAACCCTGGAGTTGCCCAAATTTATCATTCACTGACCTGTCTGACCTGAGAGTTACACAGTAAATTGAGTTCTCTTCACCTGCGTTTGAGCAGCTCTCTGCCTCTCTGCCACCCAGCCCTGCTGAAGAGCTGTTCCCTGTTCCACTGTGCTGGCAATTGCTGCCCACGGTGAGAAGGACATGGTCACAGGCAGCCTCCTCCTGGCTTCTGCCGTGGCAACTGGGGAGAAAATAGCAACCCCAAATAGACTGGTGCATCTGTGTTGCCATTTTCAGTCCTCCAGGATCTCTGAAGGTAAAGATGGTGGGTAAATGAGGCTGTGTTGCATTCTGTAATTACTGTTGAAGAGTTAAAAAAATTCATGGTGCTCATGAGGCTGCTGACAGAGCAAGAGATAATGTCAGTGAAAGGAGACAAGTGTATTCATGAACTTCAGTTTCTTTTACTGCAATGAGGAACCTCCTTCTGTGCCAGTTCTGGTAAACGATGGCTGCTGATAGGCGGTAAGCGAGTGATCAAGGGCGGTCAGAGGTTGTGTCAAAGCCCTGGCTTGTGGCCTTGCTGTGTAAGCACTCGGTCGCCACCTTCACCTTCAGTGTGGAGGAGTATCCTGTGCCATTGGCTAGCCCAGGGTTTTCATTGTGTTGACACAAATTTAATAACCACATTCTGCCAACAACACTTTTGCAGCTGGTTCCAGTAAGACCTTGGGTCAATAATTTCTCCTAGGAACTCCACAATTAGGAGTTGAGTGAAGTTAACAGTTCAAAGGTTGTGTACGGGCAACTCTTGATTAAGGTAGCAAGGGTTTCACTGGAGGCTTGTTACGCAAGAGCAAGACAATCATTAGAACAAGGAAAGACAGTAGGGAGACTTCTGATTAATAAAGTGATATCATGCTTTACATTCTTGAAGTATGGAAAAATGAATCATTTAAATCACTTTACAGACTTACCAACATCCAGTCTAAGGCCAGAACCAACACTGGTGCTACACTTTCTGTTTTGTGTTTACATGGCCTTGGAAGCCTGAAGCTGAAATTGTGTGGAAATAATCTGTACATTACAAATGTGGAAGTAACACGTCAAAAGATGGAGCAGTATTAGTGGGTTTGTCAATGTATTTTGTTTAGCATTTAGGTTCCTGCTCTTAAGCCCACAAAGAAATTGTAAAGACCACTTTGGTTATTACCAGCCTTGGAGCCTCATGCAGAAGCTTCCCATGTAATGAAAATCTTTCCCTTTTATTTATTTTTGTAATTATTTGTAATTATTTGTAATATGTAAATTTTATATGTAATTATATTTGTAATATGTAATTATTCATTTTGAATTTTGGTATGGACAAAATTGTAAATTCGTGGTTTATGTAATATCCAGGATAGCATTCTGCCCTTCACGTGGCCAGAGACAAATACACTTCTGATCACATTCTTGTGTCAGAAGTGTTACTGATTTCCATTCACACTCGCCACCAAAAGTCATTTGAGCCCTGTGGGTACTGAATAGAATATTTCCAACCCAGGCCAGGCCTTGCTTAGCACCATTTGTCAGTAATGGAATATTCTTTAAGTCATTCTTTAGCACTTTGTAAACTTTCTCACGTGGTGGGTTATGTCACAGGCATTGCTTTCTGCTTAGGGACACCTGAGCATGAGGACTTGATGCTAAACAAAAACCTCTCCTCTGTGGTGTTTGGCTCAATTTCAAATGTCATAAGGAAGTGATCTTTACTGTGATGCTGTAAAGAAGAGGAATACACACCATTTCTGGGAGAAACAAATAATATTCCCTCGTATATTTTTTAAAGGAAACAGTTCTTTTTTTGTAATAGCTTTTAACTTGGCATTATAAATCGTGCCTTCATATAAAGCTCTGATAAGCTGCAAACTGAACAGGCAGCACATCTGTGAGTCTTAAATATTCAAAATCATAATACCTATTCATTGTGAGAGTCCTTGACTTTAAACTGTAGGAATGAGTCATTAGACCTTTATGCTCCACAATGTCCCTCAGAGGCACCCCAAGGGGGTGATTTGAGGTGAGCAGTGTCTTGGTCAGAGCAGTCTAAAGCAAGTCCCTGACACAGACGCTGCTGGACATGGACCTGCACTGCCCTCTTGGTGTGTCCCTTTCCTGCAGCCTTGCCTGCTGCTCAGAGCTGATGTACCTCTGCTGGAGCATGAGCCAGCTGGTGCATCTTTCAACTTGTGTATTATTTGATTAATTTATCTTGTACTTCTGTCAAGCCAGGTTTTATGAAATAGTGTTAACTGAAGTATACACTAGTCATCAAGTACTCCTTTCAGCTTGTGATTAAGCAGGGCAGACACATTCACTTTAAAAAAACACTGCTCTTTGAAGACTATTTTCTGTTTTCCTCCTAATTGTGTTTGATATTTAAAATAGTTTTAAAAGTTTAGAAGCAGAGGGAGGCATCTGTCACTTGCACCTAAGAGCTTAATGACAAACACAATGTTTGTGTTTGTCGCTGGGGGAGAGGTCCCTGGCATTGCTCACTTCACTTGTACAGCCTGAAGAGGAAAGCTCTGGGGCTGCTGTTTGCTGTCCTCACCTGTGGACACTGAATTTACCCATTCTGTGACTATCAGCCTGGGTGACTTTTGCCCCCGAAGAATCTGCCTTCATGTTCTATATGAACCCATTTTGAAAAGGATTCACTTGATTTTTGTTTTTTTAATCAGCAGCTTCTGAGCCAGCTTGGTTTGGACGCTCCACAGAATCATTCAGGCAAAAAACTTCCCAGCCCATCAAGTCCAAGCTGTGCCCAATCCCCATCTTGTCCCCATCCCAGAGCTCTGATTGCCACGTCCAGCCCTTCCTTGGGCACCTCCAGGGATGGGGACTCCAAACCTTTCCGCACACCCCACACACCCTTCCAATGCTTGAGAACCCTTTCTGTGAAGAAACTCCTCCTGATGTCCAACCTGAACCTCCTCTAGCACAGTTTGAGGCTGTATCACTACCCCATATAGAATATTTTCTTTCAGCTGCAGCTACACAACTTCAGCCTGAATGGCCTCATTACCTGTGGGCTTCCTTCTGCTGGGGTTCAGCATCATCTGTTTAAAAAACACTGCACTTTATGTCTTTTTATCGTTACAGCTTATTTTTTGCACCATCTCTGGCATTCATTCTTGTTGAGAGAAGTTTGAAACTGCTAGTGTTTTGATTAATACTCTCCCCTTCTACAGAATGGATTTTAAAAGATGCAAAATTGACAATAAGTTCTTGCAGCTGATGAGGTTGATTCATGTTCTGCATTAAATAAAATCACACAGGATCTGGGATTTTCTTACTCTGGCTTCAATTTCTTAGCAGTCATTTATTCTACAGAAAGCTGTTTCTCAGTCTGAAACAAGGAACAAGGAAAACTGTTCCAAAACAAATGTCAAACAGAAGTTAGTCTGGAAAATATTATATCATGATGGTGGGCAGAGGTTGTATAATTTGGAGCCACCTTCCTGATACTGAGCCAGTGTGAGGACTGACTTTTCATGCTTAAAAATAGAGTATTTTGGTTTCCACAATTGTGCAACTGCAAGGGCTGCTTTCTCTTTTATTTTCTGTTTTTCCCTCCCACTTCTAGAGGTCACAGAAATGGTGTGTTTAACCACAGTTTACAGTACAGAATGCAGACACCTGTTGAGTCTTGGAGCTTTCTCTCCCCCAAGACATCTGTTGAGTTTGTCCTCTTCCTAGCTGGAAGTATCTCACAGAGTAAGTTGCAGCTTTCTGGCCAAGATTTCGAAAGTAATTCTTGGATTGCTTTTTAGGTGCTTAACTCAGGAGACCTTCAAAGGGCACACAGCAACTCTCAGACAGGACTTGGGACAAGCAGCAAGAAATTGCTTATTCTCCACTGGCATGGCTCCGAGTTAGGAGGTACTGACATGGTAATGATCATTCTACAACTATTACAGAAGCATGGTTTGAAAATATTGGGGTCTCCAAATCCTGCTCCCAACTGACAGAATAGAGCCTGTAGGATGTCACAGTGACACTATGCCAATTTCTAATTGATTAAATGCAGTGAAAAGGCATCCAGGGTTTATTATGAAATTTGAGATGGAGAGCCAATCCCTGCACTCTAACTTCATTATCCTCATAAGCAAAGGTGCAGATTTTAAAGCTGAGGTAATTATACAAAGAATGTACACAATACAAGTGGTATTTTGCATTAAAAGTAACTTGAATGCAATCCATGTCTGGTTGAGAGAGGAACAGAACCATAAACCCTTTGATCTAACAATGAGGCTTTGAAAAGAACAGATTGAGTACAGTACTGAACCTGTAATCTGCTCACTTTATTGCAGTGTGTGGGGAGGGCCTTATTTATTTACTACTTAGGAAGTGTTTTCAATTTTATAAATATCTGAAAGAAATCACAGATCATTATTATTTGCTGCACAGAACTCTTAAGAACCTCTAGAATTCACAGGGACTGTTTGTTAAATGGGAGACACAAATCTTGCCTTCGTGCTCTATCAAATTCTGTCTTGGTCTATACTAACAAAGGCAGTCTAGATGACTGCTTCTCAGGATGTTTGCTTTCCATGCTGTTCTTGGGTTCTGAGCTGAAGCCACTGGAATCAAAGGGAGAGGCTCCCATGTACTTCAGTAGAATTCACCATCTTAAACCATTTTTCACTGTCTGGAATACTCAGAGGAATGGCCTGTGCTTAGTCATGGTTACCAGAATTAAAAGTGAAACAGTTTTGTTTATCCAGTTCTACAAAACATAAGCCTGGGTGGACAAGTTTAAGAGGTGGGTGGGACGCTGAAGGCAAATACATCCTCCACAAATCAGCTTGGAGTCTGGGCCCAAAGGCATCACTCTGTGTGAGGGGAAGGCAGAAAGAATTCTGAAGTTTATTTGTCCAGTAATTTGTTGCTTTCTTTTCCCATGCTCATATGCTCTTTTGGAAAAATAAATATTACGTCCTGCTGCTGCCTTTAGGGCTAAAGAACTGCCTTTTTTCTTGTTTCCTACTTTAGCAATGTTAAATCCAGCAGTCTATTTTAAATGAGTTGATGGTTTGCTGTGGTGGTTTATACTGTGCTCTTTTGTCTTGCCACTGACCTGGGTCCTTCCTTCTCCATGCTGCACTCACTCTTGTTGGTTGGTCAGAGATAGAGTGGTGTGTTTCTTGCAAAATTATCATCCAACTGGGTAGGAACTTATTACAAGACCCTACCAAAACCATGCACAAGCTGTCATTTCTTACATCTTTATCCAAAGGTGTCAGACACTGTGTGGGCAGAAATTTGAGAAGTCACCTTTTCTGCAATGGTCCATCTACCAGATCAAGACATTAGCTGTGAGGATTTATCTCTTATGAATGTGAAATCATTGCAGGGTGCTAGTCATCTGTCTTTCACACATGCAGCTTTGCTCTTCATTGAAAAGAAATGGGATTTCAAGAGCAGAAACATGGGAGAACATTGGGATCAGAGATGTTACATTGGACAAGGACTTTGACACTTCATGTAATACAGAAACAGTTGATCCCCAAAAAACCCAGTAGGAAGGGGAGCAGTGTGTTCTTTTGGAGATTTCTCCGACTGCAATTAAGTCTTCAAAGCTGGTACATGAGAAAAGAAGGAAATGACATAGTGGTTTTCAGCTTGCACTGGTCAGAGTGGTCTCTTGAGCTGCCCAAACCTAATGGACAGTGTTGTAAAGCCACAGAAAATTCCCCTTTATGCTCCCTTCTGCCAGGTTTCAGATGACTAAATCAAAAGTAATCACCATAAAAACAAGGTGAAGCAAGAATGTGCTTTTGACCAAAAACTTGCTATTTCTGTCCCTTAAGTGAAGTACACAGTCTGCATCAGCTCCTCTTGCTTTGGTGGCTGTGGTACAAATCCCCCTCACTGCAGGAGTGGGGTGAAACATTTACACTGTGTGAAGTAATTGTTTTGCATCTTATCCTTTCAGAAATGGAGACAAAAATTGTTATGACTAATAATAGCACCTGCTAATTAATCTGTAACAATCCTTTGATGTGTGTCCTAGGACTGCTTATTGTAGATTAACCCCTGCGACTTAACCCCCTCCACAGAGCCACCCACCACTCTCCTGAATCTGACCTTATCAACACATATTCCTCCACATCTCTTTTTTGTACTTTCAGTAAGTGACTTTTCAAACTCCCAGGCGGTGTCCTCTGTTCCAAATGCAGCTCCAAAGACCATCCACCTCTCTTTTGATGTGGTCAACAGTTGTCTCAATCAGCAGTGTGTTTGCTTGCTGAAAGAAAACCAAGCTAAATAGTCTATCCCTAGCCTGGAATTCCTATAGAAGGAGAGTGCAGGAAAAGCAGCACCACTGGAGTATCTGTATCCTTCCCTGGTGAACTACTGAGTCCAGTTTGGACCTCCAGTACACAGAGAGTGAGTTCAGTGGAGGCCACCAAGGTGATTGGGGCTGGGGCACGGTGCTGCCTCGTGAGGAGAGCCTCGAGGAACAGAGCTTGTTCAGCCTGGAGAGGAGCAGCAGCCTTCCAGGGGCTTTCAGGAGGTCACTGAGGAGATGGAGCTGGGCTCCAATGGGCAGAAGTTGACATGGTAAGTCCAGGCTGGGTATAAGGAGAAATTTTATCCCCACAAGGACAGCCCAGCAGGAGAGTAAGTTATACAGGTTGCTGTGCAGTCTCCTGCATCAGAAGTGCTCAGGACCAGCCTGGATCAAGCCCTCACCTCACAGCTGACTCTGCTTTGGGCAGGAGGTTGAACTAAATGAAATGCTGAAGTCTCTTCCAACCTGCTTTCTCCTGTGAGCCTGTGCATGTAGCAGTTTTTATTGAGTTCGTTTCAGTTACAGGAGCCATGTTTGAAGAATATTCCACAAATCCCAGTGCTATTCAGTGTACCCTATCACAGCAACTGCCTCGGGTTCCCTAACGTATTGGGTTTGCTAGGCAGTTCCACGTGAAGAAATAGGTGTTTTTTTCAATGATGGAGATTAATCAGAGTATATGTGACCATATTCCCAAAGCACACCTTGTATGTGTGACAGAGAACCACAGCACCAGGCACACAGGTAAGAACCAGGTGTAAGCAGCACTGCCTGGAGTGAGCCTGCATGGCAGGCTGCTTGTTCCCTGCTGACTGACAGGGTAGGGTGAATGTTTCTCCAGGTATATAACCATTGGATGATCAACTAGCAAATTAAAAAAAGGAGAAGATGTAGTGAGAAGATATGTTCAGACTGAAGTCTTTAGAATTTGTGATAGGAGACAAAATTTCCTAAATTAGTTCAAAGATTCACTCCATGAATTGGAAGTGGCAGCAGCATGGCAGAAGACTGTGTTCTGGGATGCTCCACAGAGACTGAATAGGGAAATTGTCTGTATTTCTCTGTATAAATATTGAGCTAGACTTGCTGCTCAAAATCAATGAAAACTGACAAAAAATACTCTGAACATACTGAAGAATGTGTCATGGAAATTGTCTTTTTTGATAGGGGAAGGTAGATAGTTGCTAGAGAAGGAGCTGGAAGCTCACACCCCACACCCTGGGGCACCATTTCCCTAACGGGAAGGGCAGAGGAGAGGCAATTTCACGGAAAGTTTTGAAAATGTGATGTAATTCACATGGACACTGAAAGTTGTGCAGACATAGGCAAGACTGGCCTAACTGTAGTGCTTAGCAAGGAGCCCTTAAAAACAATTTAAGTAGTAAAAAGGTGCATAAAGATAAAGCAGAGCCATACAATTACCTGAGAAAACCCCAATCTCCATCCAGGAACCATGGAAAGCATGCTTTGGTTTAGTGTAGACTAAGGTACTTTGTCCAAAATGTGACACCTGAATGTGCAGGAAACAACTGAGTAGATAAAGGCAGATGTAAGGAAAAGAGATTCAGAAGTCACCAATAAAGAGAAGCACCTAAGTTTTACTGAAATTGTTTCAACAGTGCTGTGTGTTTTGGAGTAAAAACACCAAAGTTTTTAAATTCAGAACTGAAGTTACTTTGGTACTTCAATATTCTGTTCCTCATTTTGGCCCAGAAATTTATGGGTTATTTTTTTCAAAACCAGTAGTCAAATCTCTTCTGTTACCTGTCCTTGGTTAGAGATTCTACTGGCCTCAGCCAGTGCTCTGTTACTGAAATTGGAGTTTCTTTTTCAGACCATGCTTTTACTGAAGAAGACATTTGCAGCTCTATAATTCACTGTTATTTATCAAGCATAAGACTCTTTTTCCACACAGTAATCTGGCAGTTATTTTTTTCCTGGTCTGCTGTGACAAGCATGGATTGCAGGAGCAGAGGTACCAAACTCTGTTCTATACCTTGGCCCTATCCACACTGTCACCTTCCCTTATGCTCCACACAGGGACATGGTCAGTGTAGTGAAATGATGTGCAGGAGTGCAGGACACAGAGCCCAGCCCGTGCCAGCTCTGTGCAGGACCCCAGGGCTCAGGCAGCTGCTAATGGCTAGTTTGCTCTTTTTTTGCTTTAATTTTGCCTTTGCTGCTGCAGCTGTGATGGAGGATCCCAGGGGTGAGTCAGGAGGTGTCAGCAATCGCTTCTGCCTGAGCCAACGTGCAGCCAGGCACAACAAAGTCTGGCTATTGATTGTCAGACGCCTTTGGCCTTCCCTCACTTCCTCATGCCTGGCAATTTTGGAGAGGGGGACCGATGAGGGAATTCTGTTCTTTCTGCATGTCTGTTTGGCCTAACTGACAGCAAGCAGACAGGAAGGGATGGGTTTACCAGCACGTCTGCAAATTTAGCACTCTCCTTAACTTTCATTTTCGCCCTCAGATGGTCACACTGGGAAATTTTCCACTTCCCTGCCATCGTTTGACATTCACTCTTCTACTGGAGAGCAGGATATAGCAAACAAAACATTGCTCTTTCCACCCTAAACTACTGCTTTAAATGTACCTTATATCTGCAGAAACTAAAAAGGAGTCCAGACACGGCTGAGATCCTACTTTTATTTGCATATTTTCAAGTGCCAAGGCCTGGATCTTTTATTTTGTTTCTGGTAGAACTGTTATCCTCACTTTATCAGGAACATTTTGAAATAATAAAGAAGCCAATGAAGAAGGAGCTACAGTTAATGGTGAATCTCTTAAAGCCCTTAAAGGAATAGTCCAAACAAACCAAAAAAAACCCCAGAGTTGCCATCTTGCAAAGTCTGGGGGAAGATTCAAACCAAACAAATTGTCTTTGAGAAATGAAAAACCAAACCCATGTAAAAGAAGATGACTGACAGTAGCCAATGAGAGGAGATATTTGGCAACAGCAATAGTTATTATTGTTATTAATTGTATCTTCGTCAGAAACCCCCAGACGGAAGGAAGTCCTAACAAATCTGAGATGCCAAGTGTTTAGAGGGGCTGAAGTACTGTATTTGTTGTGCTGTCACATGCAGCACTGCTGCAAGATCATCGTGGAGACATCTCAGACAAGAGTTACTTTAGTTAGGAAAAGGGAGTTAGATAAGTTCACTAATAACCTATGAAAAGCTGGGACAGTTGAACATCTCTTTGGGTTCCATGAAGCTGGGAAGATCAGCTCTCGTTGTCACTAACCTTGCCTCAGTGTTGCAGTTCTTCGAAGACTCAAAATGTCCTGATCTCAGAGGAGCAACCTTACAACCAGAGCTTGATTTGTAAGTGTTTTCAGGAATATGACTTCTTGAGCTCATGCAGTCTTGCAGGTATTATGTATATTATCAGACACAGAATGTGACTTGGAAGGAAATTGCAGAGCTGATTGTTGAGGCTACAGACCATCAGAAACCCAGAAACAAAACAAAATTTAACTCCAGATGGCAGCATGGTCAGCATGCCATTGAATAGGTCAAAGTCTGCTCTGAAAGGGCACCTCTTTCATCAAAGTTAATGCAAGGAAAGAACGAGTTCTTACACTCTGATATGACACGGGCAGAAGTGGTTGTGCAAAAATAGGAAATATGGGCAGAATTGGTTTTCTGAAGGAAAAACCTTCCAAGCACTGTAGAATATTTGTAGAAGGAGTGCCCAGTGAGCTTGTTTAGTTAATCTCTGGTCCACCTGAGGAATGAAAGGTTCTCTCTTGTTATTACTGTACAGAGGGAGTTTTATTATTGATTTCAAGTGAGTAAAAAAACAGGTCCTGTTTGAGCACTGGAGTGATTAAGCAGTTCCCTGAATGGCTGTACCTCAGCCAATCCTTTTAACAATTCTCCTAAGGAAAGATGTTTCTCCTCCTCTGGTTATCCCAAATCTGATTTTTCATACCCAATCCCTCCATGACCTTTCCTAGATTTCAGCATTCCCAAGCACAGGGAAATAAGGAGGGTGAATACTAAAAGCTTAGAACCCAACTAATTCAATTAAACTTCTACTAAGGTATGTTCTTACTGGCAGTACTAGACATTAAGATTGCCCATGTTCTGTAGAAGAAAGGTTAATAAGAAATGGAAGGATGCACAGAGAATTTTCAAACCCTGTTACAAAACAGCAAATGCAAAGAAGAATGTAGAGGCAGAATTTTCTGGCGTAGCATTGAGTGGCACAGCTCTCACACATTGTTTCTGCCTGCTGATTACTGGAATATTTTAAACAAAGGGATGTCACCTGCTAATTCCAGTGAGAGGAAAGGCACCACATTAAAGAAAAAATCCAACTGTGAGAATTCACGAGCAGTGGATGCAAAGCAGCACAGGCTTGATAAAGCCAAGCAGATGAATGCTCAGAAAACTCAGGTGTCTTTATCAAGAAATTCATCTCTAGCAATCTTGGATGGGATGCATACAGGGGCTCTTGTGCATGGGCACGTGTACAGAGCACTTGCTTTGCCTCTAGAAATGCTTTACACAATCACTTAATGTTCATCTTCAAATAGAGAAACTAGACACAGAGAGAAGAAAACACCTTGCCCAAGCTTGCCCAGTAAAAGAATGACAGATGAGAAAAGAACACACATTTCCTCATTTCTCTGGCTGCCTTATGCCTCATTTCTGTAGATCTTTGGTCGGCAACTGTAAATCTTTCCCTAGTTATCATTGACTCATTAGTCAGCAGATTTATTAATCATCTTGAAATTGTAAACAGTTTCCTTCAAATAGTCTTATATAACATCAAGAGTAAGGCAGGTCAAAATCCTTGCTGGTGCACTGTCTGTCTCCACCCTGTGGGCTGCAGGTGCCCGACTGCACTGGGCACTGCTGCAGCCCTGTCCCGGTGGGTTCTGCCCTCCACGCTGCAGGGAGAAGCCTGGTGTTCTGAAAGGTACATGTCCACATGTCGTGACACTGAAAATCACCTCAGCAATCCCATCTTCCTCACTCAGCTGTCCCCCTGGTATTCCCACATACAGCACCGTGGGAATGGTTTGTGCTTCAGGGAGTTGCAGCTTCCTTCCAGTATTCCCAATACTTTGGCAAAGCACCAAGGGACAAATCTCGCAGGCAGCAACAGGCAGAACAGGGAGCTCCGGAGAGCGAGAAATTCTACAAATACTCTATTCAGAAATATCCTTTAAAACTTGATCAAAAGTAAGGAAGTATATGTGTGTGAAACTCAAAATACCTGTCCTTAGTTAGAAGCATGTGGCTAAACACTTTCCTGGCCTGTATTGTAAAGCTCTACAGCTCTGTAACATTTCTCTAGAAGTTGCTCACTCTCTTCCTACAGCCGTAGGTGTACAGGAGAGTGCCTGGAGACTGGCCACACAGTGACAAAAGCTGCAAGAAGCCTTTCAGCATTTATTTCTTTTCACTTTAACACTGTGTGCAAGGTTGCAAACGGTGTTCAGTGTGATACCCTGCTCCTTCCAGGAGCACAAGCAGGAGTCAAGGCTGCAGCACGCTGAGGGAAGGAAGGGATGCTGACAGCATCAGGAACTGCCTCCCTCCTTCACACAGGTTATGTAACACTGCTCACGCAGCAGCCACGCACCCTCCACTTCTGCAAGCAATGCAGGATGTGTGGGGAATCCCCCTTATTTCACTATCCATGTCCAGCCTTGCTCAGGGCTATTTTGCATACATGGTCTGGGACTATAAAATGCTTTTGCCTCCCAGGAGGCATAAAGAGGCATATACAGAGCCTGAGAGGTTAAAGGTAAGAAACTTGGACAGAGAGAAGTCTCTCCTGGCAGGGTTGGGAACACCTCTCACAAAGGCACGGTAAGAAGCACCATGTCCAGGTGCTCATTCTGCCATTCAGGTACTGCAGCTCACAGGTAAAGTAATTCTATGGCAAACTGGATCTCTTTTTCTGTATTAGGAGCAAAGTGTCGGACTCAGGCTCCTGCTCCTGTCCAGCTGCGCTGAAAACTTTGTCCCTCCTTTCTGCTGATTTAAAGGTTTGTGCATGTAACAGGTAACACTGTCAGTGCTAGCACAGAATCCTGCAGTACAGGACACAAAGCAGCTTCTTGCTCTGAGTGCCAGTGAAGGAAAATGTGAGTCTGCTCTCTTTCCTTTTGCTTTTTCTTCTTTTTTTTATTATTATCTTTTTTTCCCCTGTTATTAGTTTTCATCTTCTTCCTCCTTTTCCTCATTTTCTTCCTTTTCCTTCTTTTTCTCCTTGTGTATTGTTTTTATGTTTGGGTGGAGGTTTTCCCTTTTTTCCTTTCTTTCTTTCTTTCTTTCTTTCTTTCTTTCTTTCTTTCTTTCTTTCTTTCTTTCTTTCTTTCTTTCTTTCTTTCTTTTCTTTCTTTTTCTTTCTTTCTTTCTTTCTTTCTTTCTTTCTTTCTTTCTTTTTCTTTCTTTCTCTCTCTCTCTTTCTTTCTTTCTTTCTTTCTTTCTTTCTTTCTTTCTTTCTTTCTTTTTCTTTCTTTCTTTCTTTCTTTCTTTCTTTCTTTTCTTCCCCCTCCCTGTCTTGTCTTTTCCCTCTGTATTCTACAAAATTTTAAAATCACATCACACCATTTTTTATTGCAGAATAATAATTTAGATTTGTTCCTATTTTGTAACTGTAGAGAAATGCTTATTACACATTATTTATTTCACTTAGAGTAGCAAACAATCCTAACACCTTGCAGTTTCTGCACAGATGGATGCATTTCTTTCCTTGTGACTTTACAGCAGACTATTTTCAGAGCTCAGCAAAAATTTAACTTTTACTGTAAAAGTAATATAAATATCAAAATAAGACATAACTTACATTGGGAATATGTGACAATGTATATTTTCTTCCTTTGTCTCTAACTTTTTGGAAACATCAGGTTTTGATTTCTGTTATAAACCAGATTTAAACACTGGGGCTAATTCTCTCTAACCCTGCAATTTACTGGCTTGGTCTTTCTATTCTGTCACACCTTCCCTAGAACAAAATCCCTCTTATGTTCAGAAATGAGCAGAAAATGTCGCATAAACTTTGTACAATCTTGTGTAAATGCTGTGTGTTACATTCAAATAAGTGCTACAGATCTTAGAAACCACATTCTTCAGCCTCTCAGGATCCTGTTTGTCTCTGGCAGGTGGATGCATTGCAAAATGTTTTGGTTGATTTATAAACCAGATTTTTTCATCACTGTGTGAATAACACAGCAACATTGACATCCCTTTTCTATGCTTGTGGTCTGCTCAGACACCAATATTTGCTGCTTTACATGACCAGGGGTCATCTGAAATTCTCTTGCCTGTAATTTAGATTAGTACATGGCTGCACATTACACTGCCAAAGTGTTAGTTTTAGTATCACTATTCTAAGAATCAGGCAATTTTCATTCTAAACACAGGATGTTAGTTAGGCTGGTGAGTTTCTGAGAGATGTTAAAGGGAGTTGCCCTCTTGGGTAAAAACTGACCTTGTTGGTTTTTTTATGTCCTTAGAAGTGTTCCCACATCACACAAAACAAGGTTCAGCACAGTGAAGTAAAACCACAAAAAAAGCATACAAAATGCTGTGCCCGTGGCAGTTTGCGTTCAAATCTCGTGCTGCCAAGAGCCAGCACCCCAGAGAGAAGGACATCAACAACAACGTGGAGAAATACAGGAAGATCCATGGGTAAGATCCTGGTTTTTAATGGTTTCGTAGTTTATCTTTGATTTGAAAAGGGAAGATATTAAGTGGTTTGGGTTCTGGAGAAACCTGAATGGAATCATGTTTCTAAATGTTTCCAAAACACTGATACTAACCAAAGAACTGTGGGTCTCTGACTTGGTAATGAACATTAAATTCTCGTGTCTAAGTTATACAGTCATTTAGGATATAAATCATCTTACTTTCTCTTTCGTAATTTTAAATTTATTTTGTGTGTTATAATGGTTTCATGTATTCTAGGTCTCAGGAGGTGTGTATGCTATAAAAACGGCAAAGTGATTATTTATACTGTAATTAAGTTGGTGAAGTAGTTCTGTGATGCAGTTCATACAAGACACTGTATAAAATAAGTTGCACATGCATCTTAAATTTCTCGGTCTTCAGGGTGTTATTAATTTCAGGTTCCATGTCCTGTTTTCCTTCCTTTCCTTCCACACAGTGCTATGGGAAGGAGCTTTACTGCTGAATCCTGTCCGCTCCTGTGCACTGCCACTGCTGGGTTATGGGCTCAGTACCTATTTTAGAGATAGCACTGAGCATCTCCTGCTGATACTGAAAGCAAAGCCTAACATAAACTAAGCATGTTTGCCTTGTACTGAATTTTCTTTCTCTCCACTGAAGCTCAGAAAAGGATGATGCCAAATTGCACGATCCAAGCAAGAAGCAGATGGAGAGGCTGCCGATTGTAACTGAAGCAAAGGCCAGTGAGGGAGGAGAGGTGTGTTCCCAGCATCAGTATTTGATAGTAACAGTTCACATGAATGGTGCTTGCTGTTCAAAACTGCTCCAGGTTCTCCTCTGAGGTCTGACTTGGGTTGCAGGAGGTCGGGACTGCTGGGAGACCTTTGGGTGAAAGTTCTTTTCTAACCAAATGGAGCATTGATAAGACTTAAAGGAAGAGGTGACCCCATGGGGACTGCAATGCCTGATTCCTTTATACACCCTTGTAAACCTTTAGTAACAAACCTACCCTGTCTCTAAAACTGCTTCACTGTTTTCCTGAGGCTTTGATTACCATGTTCAGAGATGAGGGCTTACTGAAATTACAGAGGTGTTTGCAGTGGCAGATACTGTTTGATTAGTACAAAAATACTTTTTTACTCCCATTTCATATCAAACTGTAGATTAGCTTAGTAGTCAAATACTCATGTTGGAGATCACATGATATATCTAGTTTATTGAATTTAATCTGAAGTATTTTGATGTTAACATAAAATTTAAAATGAAACTGAAAAATATTCAGTAGGTCTGAAGACAATATGCGTTTTTATCTGTTCTCTGTCCAGAATCTCCCTCCAAATGACATAAAAGTTTCAAACCAAATATCAGGATGTCCAAGACATGTAAAAGTAAGAAACTTGGAAAATGGATCCAGCTTTCTTGACACACTACATCTGACTGCAAAAGAGGTAAAATATGAAAATCTGAACAGGGGGGTTTCCGAAATTTGAAAAAATACAGAATGCAACATTGGTTTTTGACATTTTATTGGTTTTCAGGTTATCACCTGCCGGACCAAAGCCTGCCAAGGGTCACTCATGACCCCAAAGAGCCTGGTGAGAGGTACCAGAGAAGGGCCAGTTCCAGTGGAAGATCTTTTACCTCAGGCAATAGACTTCCTCAAGCAATATTACAGCTCATTTAAAGAGTAAGTCAACTTTATTTTTGGTATAAAAGCCTCTACCTACCTGTCTGTCTGTGAGCCTCCGGAGGGCTTGGTTTCTTCACAGCTCTTGGTAACTATCCTGTTACATAGCATGCACTCAGAAATACGTAAGGACTATTAGAAAAGCTAAACAAAACTGTCATTGCACTTCATGTGCTCCATCTGCCAACCCAAGATCTTGGGAGCACAGGGAAGGACTCTGGAGCATGCACTCCTCAGCCCCATCCCTGTGGAGTGTGCTACATTCCAGGACATTGAGGACTCTGTGCCAGTGTCACCTTCTGTTTTCTTGGGATTAGCTGCACTCGGATCAGTCTCAGACATGAACAATGTGGATGATGCCTTTGGTTTGTGCTGTTCCAAGTATCTTTTCTCTGTGTTCCTCCCTCAAGGCTTTAGCCAAAGATTGGCTCACTCTGTGCTATCAACATAAGCTCACTGAGCATTCCGAGAGGGGTTTGTGTTTTCACAGAAGTGGCCATGGTGCAGAGGCATCTTATTGCAGGAAGTGCTGGAACAGCTGATTGATGTCCAAGGGCTTGCAGTGACATTCCACGTGAAGAGCTTTCAAGCAACAGTTCAGTGTTTGCTCATCCCATTAGAAAACATCAAACTTTCAAAAGGACTCAGCCACATACTGGCAACTTCTTTAAACACTGAACTCTTTACAATTCTTTCTTCCCTCTGAATCTTTCTGAAAGTCTTACACACAGGCTGTCCTCACCAGCCTATTGCATTTGCACATCTCTGTGTCTCTGCTCATGGCTGTTTGATCACATTGATTTACACTATCTCACATGCTTGCCCTTGATCTTTCATCTTGCTGAAAATGTGAAAACTCTCAGACAGTGCAGGCTATTTTCATTCTGTCTGCAAGACAACAAAACAATTCTTGTCTCTGCTGTGATAAATATTTTCTAATGTTTTGACTTCACTCTCTGTTATCAAACTCAAGAATTTTAGAGTTGGTTTCCGTGACAAAGGAATTGCTCAGCACTTCCTTTTAGGAATGAAAATCCTACTTACTTTACTCAGAAGAGCTGTGGCCTTGTAAAAACAATGGAACTTTGAGAGGACAGTCACTCTCAGTCTACATTTGCCCTGAACTCACCTGTTCTCTGTTTCTCATTTGCTTCTGATTTTTTTTTTTCAAATTAGTCTAGAAAATCCAAATTTAAACCAAAAACTTACACAGAATAGCTTGTGACCAATCCGTGAATGTATTGGGTGGTGAAAGGATGGTGTCACTATTTAAATTTCTAGTGTGTTACTTTCTTCATGAGGCCAGTAAGCTCTGCCATTGCACTCCACAAGGACAAGTCTTAAATTCTGAAGCCAAATTATAAAGAGAACATCTGCACTTTGAATGAAAGTCTCATTGTGTTTTTTCATGGCTGTTTCCTGTTCAAAAGGCCAAAAATCGAAGAACATCTGGGCCGACTGGAAGCAGTGACCAAGGAGATAGAAGCAACAGGAACTTACCACCTGACCAAGGATGAGCTGATCTTTGCTGCCAAGCAGGCCTGGAGGAACGCGCCCAGGTGCATCGGGAGAATCCAGTGGTCCAACCTGCAGGTGAGCTGTGGATCTGCACCTAAGCTGTGGCCAAATAGTCCTCTGCTGTGAGTCAGGAGAACCTTTCCTTGGGCAGAAGATGCCACTGCTTCGACTGAGGAGGACTCCCTCCTGTTCATATCAGGAGATTGGTTTTTGTGTAGTTCTCTGCTTCATGGCTGAATGAAACTGTGTGGCAGTATGAGTGTAGGCACCAGGTGTGACATGGAACCAGGTGCATGTTTTGGTCTTTGGGGATTGTTATGTGTGAAAACAATGCATATAAGGACTATGGAAATGAACCTTTCCTAGTGGAGCTACAATCTTTCCACTCCTTAATTGCAGAGGAAAAATAACAACCTTGCATTACTGTTTCAAAATTAGTGTTCTTCTTTACATTTCTGTTGGAAACATGCAGGTGTTTGATGCACGGGACTGTAAAACAGCCAAGGAAATGTTTGAGCATATCTGTCGTCATATTCAGTATTCTACAAACAATGGGAATATAAGGTAGGTCTCTTTAATTTTACTTTTAAACAACAAAAATCACATTCAGATCTAGCATCAAAAACACATGAAATGGTCTATCTAAACATTTTGACAACTTGTCTCTGCTCTTATTTTCCTGGTACTTACATGCTCCTGTCATGTGTTCCATTCACCATCTTGAAATTTTATAACTTTCATGGCTGATGTTGCAAAAGCTTTTGCGGTTCCTGGGGAAAAGAGATGATTTGAAGATTTGGGGAGGTGGGTAAAGAGGATGAATGATTTTATTCCTAGTGATGTTTATTTTCGAAATGTAAAACCCTTTGTGTTGGTAGCAGTGTCTGTGTGGATAGCAGGGATGTGTTTGGTGCAGTGTGTGAGGTGTCTTTGCCCCGGGCAGATCAGCCATCACGGTGTTCCCGCAGAGGACGGACGGGCAGCACGATTTCCGTGTGTGGAACAGCCAGTTCATCCGCTACGCTGGCTACCCCATGCCAGATGGCTCCATCCTTGGAGACCCTGCCACTGTGGAGTTCACACAGGTACAGCTCCAAATGCAGCTGCTTCCATCTTGGCTCACCCACCTCCCTGGGCCTTCTCCTCACGTTTATGCTGAGCGCTACGGAGGTGAGGAGTGAAGAGGATGTTCTGCCCCACAGGTGCTAGGTGCAGGCTTTAACAATAATTTCCTACAGTCCTGATATAAAAGTGCTGCCCTCCATCTCAGAACAGGGTGAGCTAATATTGTCAAGGGACACTACCAGGGACACAACCAGTACTTCATCAACATGACTCAACGTTGCTTGAATGGGAAAAAAACATTCTTCATTTAGAATTTACGTCAGCAGGTTTCAGAGGGTTAAAACTCTTTTGTCTTCAGATCTGGAGGGGAAACCTGAAAAGAACACAAAATGTGCTTTCTGTATTTGCAGTTGTGCATCGATCTTGGGTGGAAGCCGAAATATGGACGCTTTGATGTACTTCCACTTGTTCTCCAAGCAAATGGCCAAGACCCAGAAATATTTGAATTACCTCCAGAAATTGTCCTCCAAGTGCCAATGGAGCATCCAAAGTAAGCACGCGAGTTTTAGATAATTACATTTTTGCCTCTGCCTCACCTTGGCAGGTTATTGGGCTGCGCCTGTGGCAGTCGTTTTATGAGTTCTTTGTCAGGATGAAATGATGGTAAATTATCCTGAAAGATAAAATGCTTGTTAGAACAATGAAATGAGATTTAAATTAAGGAAGCAAATTACAGTTTTGTTGGAAATATTTTTTCCCAATCTACATTTCAATTATATTCAGACTTTAAAAAATCATAATTTCTTATGCCGGTGTAATACACATGTAAAATATAGTTGCACTCGTAACAAAGGTTTACTGTCTTTCTCTCATTGTTTTTTCCTTCTTGTTTGCTTTGGGACTGGCCTGCAGATTGCAGAACTTTGTAATATGGTTCTGCAGTTCCTGTAGCTGGTGATTCCCAAGTACTGCACTGAAAACTGCTGTGAGTTTCTGCAGGCCCTGCCCCAGGGGCTCCCTTAGAATTGGTACTCTTTATCTTCCCGGGCTTCTCTGGTTATTGCCTAAAGGAAGAAAAGACCCAAATAATGACTCACACTGCTTGTTTGGCAGGTACGAGTGGTTCAAGGAGCTGGAGCTGAAGTGGTACGCACTGCCTGCCGTGGCCAACATGCTGCTGGAGGTGGGAGGGTTGGAGTTCACGGCGTGCCCCTTCAACGGCTGGTACATGGGCACGGAGATTGGAGTGCGCGACTTCTGTGACGCGCAGCGCTACAACATCCTCAAGGTACCCTGCTGCAGGAGCTGGCCTGGGCTGCAAAGGGAGTGACCTTGGTGCAGGAGGAGTTCTGAAAAACAGACACTATCAGTGTTCACTGGGATGGGAGAGAACCACTCCCTGCTTTATGAAACTAGGACATCTCCAGTGTACCTTTAGTCTCAGGTGTTTCTGGTGCCATCACTTTCCCCAGCATGAGACTGACTCTTTCCCCTTCTGCACAACTTTTTCCTGATACAAAAGTGATGAGGTTGAGAAATCATGGGGTCTAAGTTCCATATAGTAAATTTGCTTTTCTCTTTTCTCTCTCTTTTTCACATGTAGGAGGTAGGGCGGAGAATGGGGCTGGAAACAAATAAACTGTCGTCGTTATGGAAGGACAGAGCTGTTGTAGAGATCAATGTGGCTGTGCTTCACAGCTTCCAGGTAAGTCACCGAGTGTGGGATCTGGAGAGATACTGAACATTCACTGTCCATTTTTCCTCTCACTCAGTGGAGATGGCATTGTGATTCCAATAGAGTTATTCTTGATTTACACCTGGGAAAATAAAGGAATCCATATTTTCTCACAGGTAAAGGCAGAAGGAAAAGAAAAAGAAAAGGAAGTTAAGGGCAAGACTTTAAATCCTTTTAACAAATTTATTTGTGTTTCAAAACCTATGTAAAGCCATTGGATTAATATATGTTATTTTCAATTCCAGTTTTATTTAACGTATCACAGCAATATGAAAAGTGGGTAAAAGTGAGTCAGAGGCTTTGCAGCATGCACTCCCAGAGCTGCAGAGGTAAAATGCTGATGTTAAAGAAAAGATCTAAGAGTTCTTAATCAAAAGTCTGTGCCGCAATCTGTATCTTTATAGTAATTGCTGATAGTATTTATTTCCCAGCCCTGAGTAAAGTCCTTGAAATACTGACCAAAGCAAGAGGATTACTTTAGCTACTCCAGGTAGAAGGGCAGAATAGGGTTTTTAATGCATGTTTTTCTTTTTGCCATTGTTCTAGAAACAGAATGTAACCATCATGGATCACCACTCGGCCGCCGAGTCCTTCCTGAAGTACATGCAGAGCGAGTACCGCGCCCGGGGCGGCTGCCCCGCAGACTGGGTGTGGCTCGTGCCGCCCATGTCAGGCAGCATAACCCCCGTGTTCCACCAGGAGATGATGAACTATGTCCTCACTCCCTTCTATTACTACCAGGTACACATCATCAAAAAGAAAAACTGACTCCAGCAAATAACCTCAGCAGTGCAAATGCGATATGGGACCTGAGGGCGTCTGGGTGCCAAGCCCTGGTTCGTGAAAGTTCACTAGACAGATTCAGAAGTAGCAGACAGGAGCTATTTTATGTGGGAGGTGCTGTAAGTTCTGTTGAATTCTCTGGCTTAAGGTAAAATGCAGTTTAATGCACCAGAGACAGATCCCATATTTGCACTCAGTGGATTGTATATACAGATTCTATTTGATCTGGCCCTTTAAAGATACACAAATTGTTTATTTACTATTTTGCATTCCTTACCTAAAGCTTAACTTTTTTTAAAAAAAGGTGGATGCATGGAAAACACATGTGTGGCGTGATGAGACTCGGAGGCCAAAGAAAAAAGAAATAAAGTTTAGCATCTTGGCAAAGTAAGTTGTTCAAATAAGATTCTTCATGCTTTCTCCAACTATTCTGTGTTTCTGTTCTACTTCTCTTAAAAAAAATATTACAGTAGGGAACACTTGAGTGGTTTGAATCATAGCCTTACCTGTCCACCCTGAGGCAACATTCCTATCTAAGGTTCTTGCTCAGGGCTATTTAGAGTGTGTTGCTTCTGAACCATCTTCCAAGGAAAAGCCATGCTCAAGCTCAGTCTTTCCTAGCTTGTTTGTGAATCAACCTGAATTAGTGTAGCTCCATTAAAAGTTGTGTGTGATTGTTCTTCCCCCAGGGCTGTGCTCTTTGCATCCTCGCTCATGCGAGGAGCAGTGGCCAGCAGGGCCAGGGTCACTGTGATCTACGCCACAGAGACAGGCAAGTCAGAGACGCTCGCCAACAACCTCTGCAGCCTCTTCAGCTGTGCCTTCAGCACTCAGGTGAGCAGTACAGGTCAGCCACACCACGTGGAGACACGAGTCTGCCTTCTGCAGGCCTTTCCATTCTCCAAACCTGTGTTTGGAATGTTCAGTAAATGTAAGCTGGACTAGAAATGAATTGTAAGTTTGGTCAGCAGTCATCTGAGATATCTAAGGCTAGTTCTTAATGTCTGCTAGCAATGTCTCATGAGCTTTATTCCTTCCAGATTCTGTGCATGGATGAGTACAACATTTGTGACCTGGAAAAAGAAACACTTCTTTTAGTGGTTACTAGCACTTTTGGAAATGGAGATTCTCCAGGTAACGGAAAGGTAATGTTCACCTCAGAAGTGTGTGACTCAGCTCAAAGACCAAAGACAAACCTTTCATTTGTCTCATGTCCTTAAGTAAGACATGGATCAGGTCTCACTTCTGTTTTAAATCAGAGTATTTTTCTAACATTAAGTATTTTATGAATTTTTATGCAGACCTTTAAAGACGCCTTGCTCAGACTGAAACTGCTGAGAAAGAAAATTAGGTAAAAATACTTTGTTGTTTGGTTTGCATGTGACTGAGTCCTTTTACAATCCATGTAGCATAACCCAGCAATCTTCTTTTCATCTCCTTCTGCAGATATGCTGTGTTTGGTCTGGGGTCCAGCATGTATCCAGAGTTCTGTGCCTTTGCTCATACCATTGACCAAAAACTGGCCCAGCTCGGGGCTGCCCAGCTTGCTCCAGTGGGTGAAGGGGATGAACTCAATGGGCAAGAAGAAGCTTTCCGCAGCTGGGCAGTCAGTGCTTTCAAGGTGATTGTAGAAATACAGCTCATATTCTAGTCATTCATCCATTTGTTTTAGTTCAGTTCCCATAAAAATGAGGGAATATGAAGGAAACCAAACATCTGAATTTGTATCTGAACTTGGAACTCCCCTCTACTGCTTGCCTAACTTAGAGAGGGAACTGGGTCCCGTTTCTATAATTTTTTAATATCTACACAAAATTGCACAAATTCTTATGGATAATGGAATGCTAAGTATGAACAAGCATAGCATCAAACCTCTGAATTTTTTTGCAGTAGATCTTTTTTAGCTATACTGGCATAGAAGTGGAACCTTACTGAACTCACTGAACCCACACACCAGAAGCAATAAAAACCAGCAATCCCTGAAACTGATAGCTCCTTATTAGGATTATGACAAAGCTAAGAATATTTTTTTTCTGTGAATAACCTTTATTTTTGTGGTCTTTTTATCTAGACTGCCTGTGACATTTTTGATGTCCGTGGGAGACACAGTATTCAGTTGCCTGACATCTACACCTCTGAGGACAGGTGGGACCCTGCCAATTACAGGCTAGTGGATGATTCCCAGCCCATGGACCTGGCTAAAGGTATTGCTTCCACCTTCCCCCTCTGCCTTTGCTGCTTCAGAGGGGCTCAACTGTTGAGGTTTCTCAGAAGTGCTCTTGGCCCTGCTAGATGGTAGAATACACATAATAAAGTACATGATCAGATTAAAAATATACTGGTTTACATTGCATAAGTTATCTTTTCCAGCACAGTAACACTGGAACTATCACACATTTAGACAGCCCCAGAGGAAGAAAAGCTGAGATGAAGTGCTTTTAGTCAGGGAATAGGACACACACAACTGGCTGATGGTCGGTGGTGTTCTAGGGCAAGCGTGGTTCAGTTCTTCTCTGTGTATTATTGGAAGACATTTTAAACAAACCTAATTACAGAGTTACTAAGAGTCATATTCTCTTTTCTCACCAGCTCTTGCAAGCATTCATGCCAAGAATGTAATTCCCATGAAGCTGAAATTCAGGCAGAATCTTCAAAGTTCAAAGTCTAGGTATGCTACCTCATTCTTTTCAATATTGCAATACTAGATTTTACTGAAATCTTAATCTAAAATGCCTGGTTATAAACATCTTCTCCCTGCAGTTATTACAAAATTTATAGGAATTTAGTACTGTCCTTAGTAGAAGCATGTGAGCTGTGCAGTCTGCAGTGGGGCTGCACTTTCCCTGGCTGATTCCAGGCATGCTTATTCTGTACTGGACAGACCAGGCAGAACTTCAGCACCCAGTTTGTTTGGATCCAAGTACTTCACATACCTGGACTCTGATTTGTTTAAGTCTCTGTGAAGTCCTAAGCTGGTCTGGTATTTGGTAATGACCACAAGGGAGCCTTTGCCAACTGCCACTGCAGATTTATTCCTTTCCTGTGCAGTCCAAGGGAAATCCTGTCACTGTAACCAAGACCTGTCTCATTTCTCTCTCTTTGCTATCCAGTCGTGTTACCATTCTGGTTAAACTTTGCTGTGAGACCAGTCAGGAATTGCACTACCTTCCTGGGGAACACATTGGGATCTTCCCAGGCAACCAGCCAGAATTAGTCCGTGGCATCATTGCACGTGTCAAGGATGCCCCTCCAGCTGATCAGACTGTCAGGCTTGAAACCTGCGTAGATGGTAAGTTGGGTCTCTTTAGACAAAATTGAGGATGTAGGACAGATTCCTTCATAATTCCTAAGAATTTTTGTTGACTGAATTTGATTCTATGATCCTTAAGTTTCAATAGGATTTTGTTGCTGCTTTTTAGTTATTCTTATAATTCTTTGTTCTGATTTTGCATTTTCTGGCAAAAGCATGATTTCAGCAGGGTTTGCAGAGATACCTGCATTACCTGCTTGTAATTCAGTTGCTGAATTGGCCATTGACTGTAATTAAATTAATCAACAGTTTTCATATTGTTGCATTCTTATTCTTACATGTAAGAGTTCTAAAATAAACTTGTATGTCCTGCCCATCTTTCTCATGTTAGTAGGAACAATCATAGGATTCTGGCACACATAGAGATGGTTTCCCCACATGAAAGACTGTAACCTTTCAAGTGGTGTTTTGTTGTCATGAAATTTTCTGTGTCAGATCCTCCCCTTGCAAAATATTCAAAACCTCACAATACCTCTTTCAGAAGGGCCCTGTGGTCTAGACCTGCTGCTCCCTCACCTGAAGAGGTATTTTGAAGGACAGTGAGTTTTGCAAAACTCTACAGCTAAATACCGTGGGTGTTGCCAAGTGTCCTTTTATTTCCCTCATTTCCAGGTGGCTACTGGACAAGTCACAAAAAGATTCCAGCCTGCACACTCCCCGAGGCTTTGACATATTTCCTTGATATCACTACTCCACCCTCTCAACAACTGCTAAAAAAACTCTCCCAGCTGGTGGCAGCAGAAGGAGACAAGCAGAGGCTGGAAGTGCTGTGTCAGGTGAGCCTTAGGGCTGCAGTTTTGTTTGCAGCACTGTGCCCTGGGCCCTCTGATGCCCTCTGACTCTGTAGCAGAAGCTTAAGAAGCTTTTGTGGTGATGGATTTTTATGCCTCTATTACATATTCTGTGGTCTTGGAAAGCCAACCACAGTGAGAGAAAGAGGGGTCTTGATGCTCGGCTTGGGCGGGAACCGAGATCTGGCGTTTCCTGTGTGGTTCTGGGTGGGTCACTGGCCTGCCTCGTTCTGTTGCCTCACGGTGGTTTCTGGTGAGACACCTTACACTTTGCTTGTGGAGGAGCTGGAGGGGAGCTGCTAGATGCTTTTGTCACAGAATTTGCTACCCTGAGAGTCAGAGGGGTGTGGCTGTAAGTTCCCAATGACTCACAGATATGGTGAGCGCTGGCTCCTCCTACCAGGTTCGCGAGGCTCCGAGAGGTCAGGGCCTGGGACTACACAGTTTTGTGGATGTCCTATGACAGGGAGCTGGGAAATGTATTCTACTTCAGTTTCTGCATCCTCACTGAGAGAGCTGCTGTCTGAGAGCGTTGTAGTGGGGATCCTGAACTTCTGTGTTCAACATTGAGTGGTTTCTTAGGAAACTCCAGTATTGGTCCTGGTAAAATTTTGAGAATTCTTGTTGATTTGCCTGCATATTTAATTGAATGTAAAGCAGGAATCTTATTTATAAGTGGAATTTCATATACTCCTGCTCTCCTGAGCTCAGCATGACCTGGTAACATTGTGGTGATGCCCTTTGGCTTTTAGAGCACAGAAGAATACAATAAATGGAAGTTTTACAACAGCCCAAACATCCTGGAGGTCCTGGAGGAGTTCCCCTCTGCTGAGGTCTCCACAGCTTTCTTGCTGACACAGCTGCCACTTCTGAAGCCCAGATACTACTCTGTCAGCTCCTCCTGTGACATGACAGCCAGAGAGATTCACCTGACCGTTGCAGTTGTAAACTACAGGACAAGAGGTAATGAACTGTTGTTTTCATTGCTCTCTTAATTAAATGATATTTAGGCTACATTGTGGTTCAGGAAAATGCCTGTGTCTGCCATACAGCATGAAGCATATCTGTAATAAAAAATGTGTGTTGTCATACCTGCAGAATAGTTCCTGCAGTGCAGGTGTTCATCCTGGGCCACGATTTGCTAAAATCCTGCACCATCATCAGTGTAACCTTGTTTTATAAAGCATTAATAGACATACATTTATTTTAAAGCTATGATTTTAAGTATAAACTGTGTTTTTTTAAAAACAGTGGCCATTTGGGTGCTGACAGGTGTTCTGCCTTGCTCTGCTTGTAGATGGAGAAGGGCCTTTGCACCATGGAGTCTGCAGCACGTGGCTGAACACAATAGAGCTCAATGAAACTGTTCCCTGCTTCATCCGCAGGTAAAGGAAATGAAACAACCCAAATAAGAGAAATTCTTAGTTCAGCTTCTTCAGTGGGTTTTCCTTTGTTTGGATATTTTCAAGTATCTGGTGAGTGCAAGTTGGCACAGCTGGTCTGAGAAGAGAGGGAATTCCCTGAATTCCGGAGATGAGATCCTTTCCCATGCCTTACAATGAGTAAAATCACAAATCATTAGAAAATTCTGAAATAATTCTATTCCTATGACCCCATCCCCACTGTCAGCTTCTCCACTGCAGAGCAAGGAAAGGGGAGGAACAAGGAGCCCCCAGTTCAGCCCCATTGCTGCTTTCAAACTGAGGACTTGGGCTGTGCTGCTCAGAGTCATTCAGGCAACTGAACATGAATTTCACTCACAAATCAGTTACCTAATTAACATATTTTTGCATTTTAGTGCTAATGACTTCCACCTCCCAGAGGAGCCAGGCACGCCCTGCATTCTGATCGGCACGGGCACAGGGATTGCTCCCTTCAGGAGCTTCTGGCTGCAGCGCCTCTATGACCTGGAGCACAGAGGTACCTGGGGGCCGTGGGGGCAGGGCTGGCACAGGGACACCCCCAGTCCTCCAGACAAGGGCTCTGCAGCAGACACACCCACAGACATCAGCCAAGAGCCTCTGCAGAGGTTGTCACCCCCAGGCTGAGCGGGCACTGCACTGTCCCAGCAATCCATATCCCCAGAGACCACTCTGGTGGGCGGGAGGTGTTTGGGAGCTCGGAGGCACAGCCTGTGTGCCAGTCCCGTGTGTCAGTGACTGCCCCGGGCACTCAAACAAGCTGCTTTCAGGCCTCAGAGGAGGTGACATGACGTTACTGTTCGGCTGCCGGCAGCCAGACCTGGATCACATCTACAGAGAGGAAACTGAGGAAATGCAGAAGAAGGGAGTCCTGAAAGACATCTACACAGCGTATTCCAGACTGCCTGGCCAAGAGAAAGTAAGGCTGGTTCCTTTTTTCTTTAAGGGTTAACTCCTCCAGAATCATCCCTCAAGTTCAAATCTGCACTCTGTCCTTTTAAAAATGTTAGCATTTTGCTTCAGTGTATTGTGAGCAGGTGACAAAAGTCCCCACTCCTTCAAATGAAGGAAAATCTCCCTGTGCACTCCAGCACAAGCAAGCAACATAAATACAACCTCTCACTGCCATAGAGAGGCACATCCATTGCAAACAGCCCTAAGTGGAACATTTTCAGAAGCCTTAGGTTTTGCAGGATTTGATTAGCCCATGAGTTAGAAGTGAGTTGGCTCTGGCCATTTGTCCTCATTTCAATGACACAGTGACCAAGGAAATTAATTTTGCATAGAAGAAATCTTGACTGGACAAAACAACAGCACTCAAGTTATCCTCTTTTTAGCTCTCCCACTCTCCTGGCAGTTAGGAGACTTTGGCAGATAGAAGAGTTTTTGTCTGCTCAAGTGTGATCAAGAGCCAGGCCCAGGTTCAAATGTGGGGCTCGTAAAGGCAGCCCAAAGACATTTTTCAGCATTGTGGTGGTGCAGGCCAGAGCTGGAACAGATGGGACACTCAGAGCCTTAGTGCACAGCCCCACGATGGATTGACAGGCACCAACAGCCACAGCAGCATTTAAAAACCCTGGTGTGATGATCCTTTTTCTGTGTCTCAGGTCTATGTTCAGGACATCCTGCAGCGGCAGCTGGAGGCGCGCGTGTGCGAGGTGGTGCACCGGCAGCAGGGCCACGTGTACGTGTGCGGGGATGTGCGCATGGCGCGGGACGTGGCACAGGCACTGCGGGCGCTGCTCGCCCGCGCCCTGAGCCTCAGCCAGCAGCAGGCCGACGAGTACTTCCTGCAGCTCCAGGTATGCTCCGTCCTTCCTGCGCCGCCAGGGATGCTCTCATCCATCTCAGGCCGTTCCCTCCAGCGGGTGGGGCTCAGGAGGCTGCTCGGCCACGCCGTGAGCTCCTTTGTGTGCAGGCACAGGGAGCAAAGCTGCGAGAGAGCGGCCGGGCCGTGCCAGGGCAGCTCCTGGGTGCCACAGGGACTCTGCTGCTCCCCTCTTACACAGACCCTCTTCCCCTGGGGGTCCTGGGGATCAGCTTTGCAGGCTGCTGGGAACATCAGGAATTTGAAGCTTTATTGTACCAACAGAGGAAAAGTGAGTTTAGGAATTTGGTGGGCCCATTGAAACAGGGGAGCCTCACCATCACTGAGAACCCAGTGCCTGGGGCTGCTGCGTTTTAGGACCCTCTTATCAGAACTCGTCCTGGTGCATTTGTGCCTGGGATTCAGGGAGCTCTCTTTCACTGGCAGTTACAAAAGTCTGTGACTACAGAACCAGTCCTACAAATGCATAAGGCCCTTTATTTACAGAACTGATGGATAAGGTGTAACTGGCAGCATTTAATTATTCTCTTGGGTGTCCTTTCTTTTTGCAGAGCCAAAAGCGATACCATGAAGATATATTTGGGGCTGTGTTCCCACGTGAAGCCAAAAGAGCTTTGCAACCCACCAGCTGAAGAACAAATCCACTTGTGCTTTAGACAAAACTTCCACATTTGTTGTTGTTTTCCAAAAAAAAAGGCGTCAAATCCTCTTTCTTATAAATGTTCAATCGTGCACGTGCATAGGATTGTAGGATTTGACTCTTAAACCTCAGCCTTAATTAAGTAAAATACTGAATTTCAATTTTGTTGCTATTTATTCTGACACGCTTTTAATACATTATCTTAATAGCGAAAGTGCAAATTATTTTTTTAATGCTGTCTATGCTAGTATAAATGTGGTGGGTTTTATACATACATGGAAAACGTAGAGTTTTGTATTAAGTTAAATAGAGCTGAAATATTTTTTTTAAACAGTACAGTTTATCTTCATGACCTTATTTATATCAGGTTGATTTACTTGTGTATTATCTCCACTTGAAAGCAAGCGAAGGGGTGGTTGTGTTGCTGGGAGTTGTCTGGCCACGTGCCTGGAGCTGGAGCAATGTTTGCAAGTGAGATGATAATGTGCTGGGCCCGAGTGGGAACACCTGCTGCATCCACCTCAGCTGAACCTGCTCAGCAGGCAGCAGTGGTGAATTCTGCTTTGTGAGACTCAGGTACATGAACCTCAGTTGCTGCTGTTGTTACAGAGCCTATGGCAGGAAGGTTGCAAAAATTCCAAAGCACTTTGTACATTTGAGTTCTACGCTCTGGTTTACTTGATTTGGTTGTAATAAAATCTGCCTTTATACTGAGACAAAGTGTGTGGATCAATGAACCTCTTCTTGCTCTTGGCTCCAGCCTGCAAAGGCAGAGGTAACTAAGTCAGCTCTCAGGCTGTGGTGAGGTGGGTTTTGTACTCAGCCAGCACTCCCCCCTGAGCTAAGGGCTGTCTCCAGGAGTTACAGTCTGTCTATGATCCCTTTTGCATTTTTGTTACTGCCAGGCAAGTGTGAGTCTGCTCCTGTTCTAGTTCGGGTCAAGTCAATGGGAGGGAAAGGTCAAACCAGGACTCAGTAACACTTGCTTTATCCAGACCAAAGATTTATTCACTGAAAAGATCCCTACATATCCAGAATTCCAGTAGCACTCTTTTTTTTCCAGAATGCACTCTTTTCTCTTTTTTTTTGCCAGTTGCATAAACTAATACAGAAACTGTTGTTAATCCTAACAATTTGTAATTAATTTAATAGCAATTCTGGAAGACACTCAGTTCATAGAAAATATAAAAAAAAATTTGTACTGTACAAAGTTTACATCACATTTGAAAAGAAAACGTGTCCATGTTCACCATGTTACGACCATTTACATTCACTACTGACGCGTGGCTCCTGTAGCAGCATTGCACAGCATTGTCACATTGGCAGCTCCACCGGGACGGGCTGGGGCAGGACGTGACACAAACACAACCCAGGGACTGTCGCTTGGTGTGCGGGGCTGGGACAGCTCCGGCCGAGTGCCCCTGCCTGACCTCAACAAAAACGAGCCCACAGACGGTGCCGGAGCCTCCAGCACTGGGGCACAGGGTGAGCTTTGTGTTCAGGGGCAATTTATGGGTGTCCCACACACCAGGCAGGCCAGGCTGGATTCCAATCCCTGTCCCCCTGTTAAAGGTGGGCTGTGAACAACCCCCTGAGCCAGGCCTGGAGCAGGGCGTGCTCCCAGCGGGGCACATCCCGGTTGTGCAGCCCCCAGACCCGGGCATGGCAGGACAGAAAGGGGTCCACAGACAGGGCCTGCACGGGAGGGACAGAGGCTGACAGTCTCTGGTTGCAAGGAACCATGCCCCTGATCCCACACAGAACGTTCTGGGTGTCCCAGCTCTCGGGGCCTGGTTTATGGACCCAAAAACCGAGTGAGGAGCACCCCGAGGCTGCTGCTGCCCTCAGACACAGGCTGAGCCAAGGGCCTGTCTGCATCTGCAGCAGCTCCTGCCCTTCCTTCCCTAGGGCAGGAAACCCACGCAGGGTTCCAGCCGAGGGGCAGCACCTTTTTTCCCTGCTTTGGGTTTGTGTTGTGCTGCTCTTACTTAAGCAACACTCGGGGGAAAACAACTCCTGCTTCAGGCTGCTGACACCGTTGGTGGGAACAAACAAGGGGCCCCAGGGCATGGGTGCAGCAGCACTGCCTTTAACATGGGAGGGGAGAGGAGATCAGCACAGCACTGCAGGGCCTGGCCGTGCCAAACCCATCCTCTCTTTTATATCTGAGACACATTTATTTAAAAGTCTTTGTCAACACTTGTAGGAGGCTACAACTGACTTGCACACAGGAGTGAGGCACTCTGCTCAACAGAACTCAGGATTTGTGCCACTTAATTCTTCACAGAGGCAGCCAAACTGAGGGCTGGTGCTTTGCCGGCTCACAGAGGATCGGGGAGCTCCCTGCCAAGCCTCGGGGGCGATGGTGGGGAAAGGAGAGCCCCTGGTAACAGGGCCTGCAGCTGATTTCCAAGGGGGATGATCCATCTGTCACCTCAGTGTGGTCACTGGCTCTCGCCTCCACAACCTCCACGCTGTGCACTGGAGTGGGGGGGTGAGGGTTTGGTTTTAAAACTAATCTCTGAAACAAGTTTGAGTTCTTGGGGTCAGGCAGAGCCTCCAGGCCCTGATATTGCCTTCTTGGTTACAAGATTTCTGTTATTCTTATGGAGTTTTTTCCTCAAAGCAGCTGCTTTAGTTGTAAGCAACTGTAGGCTGTGGCAACACCTTGCATGTGCAATGGCTCTGAAGCTCTGTGCATGGAGGCCTTAGTTAATGCATTATTTAGGGACAGCTTTTCCTTTGTCCTGTCTCTCTTGCCTTTCCCTGCACTCAAACTTGTGCCTGAGCTTCAAAAGAATTTGGTCCCTGTGCAGAGCTGTGACAAGTCATGGGTTTATTTTTTTAAGGCCAGCAATTCTTAATTCCCCTGGGATTGTATGAGAAGGGGCAGGTTTTAGTGTGAGTTCTGTGGAGAAGAGCACTTGAGTCATTTACTGAGACCCAGCCCCCACGGCCAGACACTCTCCCTACAGCAGCTCTGTTCTGGTGCAGATGAATTCAGGGTGACCCAGAGCTGGAGCAGCCCTGCTGAAACAATGCGTGGTTCGGGCAAGTCCCAGTGCAGCCTGCTGGGTTCTACCTTCAGGAAAGAAGTGACCTCAGGAAGGCCAAAACTCGCTCGAGCCACGTCGGTGCCACAGAGGGGACCCAGCTCTGACAGCAGAGAGTGGCTCCTGCTGACCACGGACACGAGGAGCAACCAGGAACAGCTCTTCTCTTTTCGGTGCTATTTGAGAATGGCTGTAGTTCAACTTGATTCACTGTTTATTATGTTTAAAAAAATATAGTTCACACAAAAGTATCATGTAAACATTGTTTAAATAACTGCTGGTGCTGAGCTGATGGTCTTCAGTGGGGCTGCACCAGCCTCGGCGTGGAGGAGCCAGGGAGGGTTTCTGGTGCTGTGTGGGAGCAGGCAGCCAACATGGTCACAATGACACCGGGCTAGAGCTTTGGGTTACTCGGTTCCAGGATTCCCAAGCCAAATCTTTCAAAACGCAGGACAACTTTGCTACTGTTAATGCTGCAAAGAGTGGGGAGGGAGAGGAGAAGGGAGGGGGAAACAGTTACTGATAATTCATCTTGCAAAGCTACCACTCTATCAAAGGAGCTGAAATGAGTTTGGTTCTGCTCTTGCATCACTTCAGATCACCCAAGAGATGCTCAGATAATTCAGCAGCAAACATATGAAGTTATTTATGCAAACCTCATCAGTGGGAATAAACACACAATCTGATTTGCCCAAGGGGGAGGAGCAGGAAGTTTTCCCAGGTGTCTACTGTGGGTAGAAGTCTGACATTGGTTTTCAGTGGGCACTTGCTTCCCTTAAAATAGAAGGGAAGGAAAAACTGACAATTTTCTCTGCAAGAGGAAGGGAAGTTTTGACAAGGTACACGAATATGTTAAAAAACCCCAACGGAACAAACCCAAACCCATTTGCTCCTCCACGGGCTCTACAAACACATAAAGGTGTCTCTCCCCTTGCTCTCATGCTGCTGGCAGAGCCAGAAGCACTTTCAGCTCAGAGCTTTCCTGAGGAGACACAGGGAATGGATGTGGCAGCTTGTTCTCAGACAGCAGAAACCCCCTTGGTGTGTGTCCTCCTCTGTCCCTGTCCTCTCCAAACCAGTGAAAAAAGACCTTTTCTAGAAGGCACGTGTTTGCTGTGGTACCTGTGACTCTGCCAGGGCCCTACACTGAGACATTCTGCTGACCAGGGGATGTAAACACAAGCAAACAATAACATCCCAAGCACTCCATCTGCGAGGGGAGGAGCTCAAGGGTTCTCTTGCTCTCCTGTTTTCACAGGGCTTTGTAGCTGATCCCAGCTGACCCATGTGGGCCTGCTCTGGACGCTGCCCCTGGCTGGTTCTCAGTGGGCAAAGGACCATCAGCCACTCCAAGTGGAGCAAGGACCATCCTTCTTTCCACTCAAGAACTGGCCCTGACCAAACTGACCCTGGCTCCAGTGCTGGCTCTGGGCCTGAGGGAGAACCAGCCCCTGGCCCTCAGCTCTTGCTGGTTTGTGGTGCAAGTGCTGTGACAACGTCCCTGTCACCTTCAGTCACAGAGGGGCTGCGGCCGCTGCCTCGGGGGACGCGCAGGACACACACAGCAGCAGTTTGGGGACAGCCCTGCCCGGCCCCTGGGGACAGCCCTGGCCTTTGGGCAGCACGCCTGGCCCCTGGGGACAGCCCTGGCACCCAGCCCTGGCTGTCTGTGCACCTGGTCAGTCAGAGCAGGTCCCTGCGCCCTTCCCGGGAGGAGTCACGGCTGCTGGAGCGCTCCAGAGGCAGAGGAGCCTGGTGTTAGCCAGGAAGGTCTCGCAGACAGGAGTGGTTATTGAAGCTACAGCCCACACCAAGCGAAAGGCAGAGAGGAGAACTCGGATAAAGTGTTGATTATGTCCATGGGTTAATTTCGTGGTTTGTTTTTGCTTTTTTTAATGGAAGGTGATTGTCCAAGTTGCCGGTTAGGATACGACACATGGAAGCATGCAAGGTGGAGCCCATTATTGCACCAGTAGCTACAACCTACAAAGAAATATGGGAGGGAAGGGAAAAAGACACCATGAGAGTTAGTTTTCAGTTATTTAAAGCAAGCCCTTGAGAACTACACACAGTACAGCTTTGACCAGGCCGCAGCAGGGGTTAGTGCAGTGTGTGAAGGATCTGTGTGAGGCAGGGGGAGCTGCACTGCCCTGTGTGTGTTCTTTGTGCAAGGGGAGGCCAGAGCCTGGGAGCATGTTTCTGCAGCTTGAAGTTGTTGGACATCACTGGTGTGTCAGGGATCCAGCACAAATTGGGGGGGACATTGCACAGGAGAAGTGGCAAAATTGTCAACCAAACCAACCCAACAGAGACCAAGCTGCCATGACAATCTGTGTCAAGAGTTTGGGTGGTTATGATCAGGTGTTTTAGGAAGAGAGTGAAGAATTGTAGGGAAGGAAGGGGTTGGTTAGACATCAGAACAAAGAGAAAGTAAATATGAGCAGTTCAGGAGGTGAAAAGAAACACTGAGCCAAGGACATGGTGAATGGGCAGTGGGTGCAAATGTGTCTGTGGCTTCAAACTCATCCGGTCTGAACCACTTCAGAGGGAATCAGTGGCCTGTTCTTGAGTCCTTCCCCTCCTCAGGCAGTACCTGCCGTAACTGGGGAAGTTCTGACCACTTTGGGTCAGTGTGGGCCCTTCCCAATGCTGTTGTGGATATTCTTGGACACCAACAGCAGGATCAGTCAGCTGCTGGAGGGAGGTGAATTATGGTGAAGTAGGAAATTAACTGTCTGAGGTTTGTGGCTTAGTCACATAATTTCCCAGGAACTAGAGAAGCAGAGGAGCAGTGTTCCTGCCCTGTCAGGTCTGACAGCCCCAGGAAAGCAAACAAAGCTCAGAAATGATCAGTCAGCAAATTGCATGGCATCAGTGTTGTGACCAACAGCAGGTACTCACTCAGCAGACTTCCAGAAGTGCCCTGGGTGGGAGAGCCGGCGGTTGAGTTTTGGCAGCTTTTCAAGCATTTCCATGAGGACAGTGAAGCTGGGCCTCTCGCTGAGGTCGAAGGCCCAGCAGGCCGAGAGGATTTCCTGCAGAGGACAGTGGTGGCTTGTTAGCTCAGTTCATGGGTCAACTGTGCAGAGCAGAAAACTGTCTGAGCACTGGGATGTGTGTGAGCCCAGGCAGATGCAGCTTGTCAGAATCCAAGAGTGTCCCATGCTGGGGTCACTTTTGCACCACAGTTATGGCCACAGGCTTAGCCTCTAACCTGGTCTCCCGTTCTCATCTGTTCTCTTTCCTGCCCTTTCTCTTTGGAGTTAGGAGTAAAATAAATCTCTTGAAGCAGCCCCTCTCTCGCTGATGCACAGCTGTATGAGGGATTCCAGCAGCTGAGGTACTTACATTGACTTCTTTGCCCAGGCTGACCGTGGCAAGGACCTGTCTCACTCCCTCGCCGCTGCCGATCTGCCAGATGAGAGCCTCTGCAGGCTGGCTCTTGAAGGGCCATTCCCGTGCCTGGAGCTCGTACCACACGGTCCTGCAATGCCAACAGATGCATCAGGCCTCTGCCTGCTCCTCAGGGAGAAAATACCCAGCGCTGGCACTGCTCCAGCTGCTTCAGCTGAGCTCGGGGAGGTGCCCCAGGCCCTGCAGGAAACCCCCTCCACCCCTGACTTTTGGAGTAGGTGAGGAAAATGTGTCCCAGCTGGAATCCTGAGTCTGAGAGGAGGAGAGCACTGACTGGAAGGCTCAGGCCTGTAGCCAGTCTCACTTAGCAAGCTCCCATGGTACTCCTGGGTGTTCCTTCCTTACCCAAAGGCATAGATATCTGCAGCTTTGGAGAAAGGCAGTTTGTCTTCATCTTTCCCTGGGGCCATCTCACGGACAATCTCAGGGGCCAGGTAGCACAACCAGTCATGAGGCAGCTTCAGTTCATTCTCCCTCCTGAGTCCAAAAGAAAGAAGCAGGACTAAAACCACTGGAGTGGAGGACATATCTGTGCTGCACCTGACACTCTGACTTTATTTACTCCAATGTTTTTGCTGATGATTCGTTTCTGATTTTCTTGCCATGTTAACAAATAGGCACGTGTCAGACTGCCTCTCACAGCTCCTTCCTGGGCTTACAGTCTTGTTTGTTCTGTGCTCTGAGTCTTAATCCAAACTCTCTAGCTGTGCTACTGGAACCGTAGGAGGAGCTCTGCTCAAAAGGAAAACAAAGCAAACGTGCACAATGCAAACTGAGTGTGTACTAAACCAACGGACACTCCTCGTGCACTGCAGGAAATGTTTCCCTATTTGATCATTTGTCATTCTAGAGGTGGAACCAAGCACTGAAACCTCCACTTACCTTCCCTCCTGAACCACGCCCGAAATTCCAAATAATCCAAAGTCGGTGATCACAACTTTCCCATTGTCATAGAAGACATTTTTGGATTTCAGATCCTTATGTACAATCCCCTTTGCGTGGAGATACCCCATGCCCTGGGAAACACAGCAGAGATGGAAATGTTTTTGGGCTTTTATTATTTCCGAGCACACTCTGCTTTCTAACACATTTCCTCTCCTAACTCCAGTGTTAGGGATTAGTTGTAACTGTGGGCAGGGCCCCTGTGGGAAGGTGTGGGGAGAGGCTGAGGGAGCAGCTCCCCATCCCACGTGCAGAGCTCTGGCTGAGGCCCTGCCCAGTGGCTCCCTTGGGTAACGAGCCCTTACCTTAATGATCTCCTGTGCTATCTGCCTGGTTTTGTTAATGTCCAGGGAGATCTTGGGGTCCCTCACGAAGGAGTGCAGCGTCCTTCCTTTGCAGAAGCTGCAGGAAATGTTTATATATGGGAACAGGATTAGCTAGCTGTGTAACACATTTCTAGTAGAACTAAGAGGAAGATCTCCCCCCTTACCTGGTAATGATTGCTAGGTGAGGGGGGTTCATGCAGGCTCCCATGAACAGCACCACGTTCTCATGCCGGGTCTGCCTGTAGTTCATCACCTCCTTCTTGAAGAGCTTGAGATGATCCTGGTTGTTGCCGTCGATCTCCAGCAGCCTGATGGCCACCTCCCCGTGCCACTTGCCCTTGTAGACCTTGCCCCAGCGGCCCTGGCCGATGGGATCCCCCAGCTGGATCTGCTCGAAGGGGATGTCCCACTCCTGCAGGTACACGCTGGTCTGGCTGGGTTTGCGGTAGATCATCCCCTGCAGGTGCGGCCGCCGGCTGGGCAGATCCTCCACCTCATCCTCATCGTCCTCGGGCTCCGACTTACTCGCCTCTGGCTCCTCCACCTGTCCACAGCAACGGAAGGGAAAGATGTGCTCAGAGTCCCTGGTGGGGGCAGAGCAGCCCAGCAGCAGAGGCTGCTGCAGAGACCTTGGGGGCAAACCAGCAAACTCACCTGTGCTTCCCGTGCGCCTCTGCCCGCGCCTGCCTGCTGGGCAGCACTGCAACAGAAACAGGGAAAACAACCTCTGAAATCACTGGGCAATGGTGCCTGTGCTGCCATTGGGGCAGATGGCAGGAAGAAACCAATATAGAACAGATCCTGACAGTTACAGAAGGTCAGAGAAAAATACAATTCCTGCTCCATGTAACAGAGAAGGACTCAAAGCTCACTTTGGTAAATGAGGGACAAAGACTTGGAAGTGATTCTTGATAATTAAGTGGCAGGAACTGATTTGGCAGTGGCATGGCTCTGTCATTACACTGTGTTCCAGGAATAGATACTCCCATTCCTGCCCCTGAAACACCTGCAGTGGAGCAGCTGGCAATGCAGGCTGGAAGCCTTTCCATGCCCTGCAATTGGGATCCTAAAAAAGCTGTTTGCTTGCAGCTCAGAGTGCTTTGCCCTTTGAGACACAAAACCCCAACTTCTGTTCCATCCGACCCTTCACACAACCAGAACTGGATATTAAAGGCTTGGACTCCTCAGTGTGACATTTAGAGTTAACTGTCATATTCAGCTTTATAAAACTGGGAATACCAGCATCACCCTTGCTGACTAAAGTTCTCAGGTGTTAAATATGGTTTTGGCCCTATCACAGCACTTCTGGGCTGATCTGAGGATTACCAGGTAAATGCTGTGCAACTGAAAGGATTTAAAACTCTACTTACTTAGTGTCTGCAGCAGTTTCTGGAGTCTGTGCTGTTTGTGCAGGACTGGGAATTTCTGGGGAAGTAGAAACAGTTATGATACATCTTTTACACTTCAATCCCTTACAGACTGCAAGTTTTAACACTGCAATAGCAACTACTTGCTTCTTATTCAGGAATTATAAACTCAACCATAGACAAAGTGATTTTATACTCTTACTGATTTAAAACTATGCTCATCTCTCCCATGCCTGCACGTTGGCTAAGGTCCATCCTCTTCCATCTCCTCTACCTATCTGTAAAGTCCTTCTGGCCAAGCACAGAATCCTAAAAACAAAACAACAGAGAGGAAGAACGTGGATGTAGATAGAATCCCACAGCAGGAAATGAATGTTCTACAGCTAAATAGTCAAAGTTCCATCTCAGTAAATAAATCACATCACTACCTCAGATTAGGGGAGAGAGGCCTACACAGGAGTACACACTGAGATAAGAGAAAGTCTGGATTGTTTTAGACAGGATTTTTAAAGCAGAATGATTGCTCTTGGGCAGCATGCAGAGGTTTACAAACAAGTTATGTTTTGGCAGAAGAGTTGGTTAGTAGAATTAAAACAATCAACTCACCTGGGAAGATAAACTGTTGTCTATGCTGAAGGTAGTAGGCAGCTTTTTAATTAATTGGGGTTTTGTAAAAATAGAACAGAAAAAAAATGCCAGGAGAAAAAAAAAAAAACAAAACAACACAAACAAGTTAGAGGATGATCAGTGAGTGCCTCATGTGCATCAATGAATTAGTCCCAGGTCACTGCTGGGAACAGATTAGTGGATTATCAGCTGCTGGGTGCAATTTCAGCACATGCATTTCGGGAGGGCCCTGACAGATGATGGCTATCAAACACAAGCTGTGCTGCCTCTCTCACACTTGGATCCCCAGGGGCAGAAGGAAGGGAGAGCCCAGGAGTGTGTGAGGCAGGCCCAGGTCAGGTGTGAGGTGCTCTCATGTCTCAGCTTTGCAGAGCTGCCCCCACAGAAGCTGCAGCTCATGAACCATCTGCCCTTTTTATTTTTTTGGTGAATCTGAGCAGTTTGTCCCAATACAAAGTAGCTGCCATGGAATCCTTACACTAAACTGTCTCTGCTCCTTTTGAGCAGGCTCAAACAGCAACTTGAGTTCACAGTTCAGAAGCTGATGCAAAATTCAGCAGTGTTGAAGGCCAGATGTAACAGCTACTGAGCACCATGTGGCTTCAGTTCCGGGTCAGAGGAATTACATTTATTCTCACTATTTAGATCTTTGCCCTTGTCAGAGATTCTTGCCCCTCTCAGCTCTGGTAAAAGCTGCACACTGGGACATGAAGGGTAAACTCTCCTCCACCAGTCATATGTGTCAGTGATTTAAAAATGGGTGTTGATTGTGGGTTGTATTTCAGAGGGGTCTGGTAAAGTAATTCATTCCAGTTCTCATGTTTACAGCCTGCTCCAGCAAGCATCTCCCTCCTGACTGAAAGCTCCTGGTGAGCACGCATTGCAGGCAGCATGCATTGTACAACACAAGGGGGAAAGGAGGAGGAAAAGGAGCCTTTTTTTCACTACTTTTCAAAAACGGAAAAGGAGGAAATAGATCAAATAATTTAAGAAAGGTGCCAACATTCCTCAATAATCTGTTTCCTGAAAAGATATCTTGCTGATACCCTTCAAAAACTTGTAAGAAAGACCTTCTCATTGTATCAGGTAACGAGATACACTTTTCACACCTTGTTTAAAGCACAACCATGTATTCAGAAGCCTACAACTCCCTAAGAATTCCTGGTCAGCCTCTCCTTGCAGAGTGTCCTGTGGGAGAGGAGTTTACCTGGGAAGTTGAAGCGCCCATCCCTCTGGCCCATGGGGGATGGGTTTGGGGGCGGCGTCGCGCTGGGAGGGTTGGAAGACTGGAAAGGTGCTGGAGAAGATGGAGTGGATGAGGTTGTGGAAGAAGGATTACTGCTGGAGTCCAGGTGGTTTATTGCTGGTGGATGCTCCTGCAAAGCACGGAAAGACACTTGTGAGCAAACAATAAAGAGAAAGGAGGAATTGCCCTCAGTGTCTGCTGGACAACAGAGGGAAGTTGTTCCCAGGCTTGATACTGGAACTGCCTTTCTGAGTAAGCACCTGGAGCTCTGCTCAAGCCCTGTGTGACAGGGAGAAAATGTCACATGTCCAAGGTGCTGTCTTGGCTCCAACCAGCAAGATCCAACCTCTCCCCTTTGCACCTCCCCAGGGACTCGGGATGCACTTCAGCCACCTCATACCTTTTTAGTTAGTGCTTTGGGGAGAGTTCCAAACTGGGGTTCTGTGGGTCTGTCTACTGGATTATTGATATCAGACGGGACAGACTCTGTTCTTCTTATTTTTGTTACTGAAAAACAGGTTGAAGAAGGGAGAAAAACAGCTTTAATGAGACTTTTTATTCTCGCCATACCATCAATTACATTGAAATGCCAAGAATTTGTAGAAAATTACTTACTGGGAAGGAAGGATATTCTACAAGCAGGTGCCTCTTTAGTACATTTGTTGTGACATTTTAATCTGAAAGATAACCATTACATGTTAAATAGCAACTTGTTCTTTCCCAAAAGAAGGAAGCCTACCCTTAATTTGTAATTCTTATGCTAATCTTAGGAGGAGTTCTGGAATGCTCAGCCCCAGAGCAGCAGGCATTTGTAAGGAGAATCCTATTATGTGTGTCATTAGGCTAATGAAAGCCACACACATATCTTAGCATCTTATTTATTTTTAATAGAGTTACTTTCACTGACTCTCAGCCAGCAACAGTGAAGTAGTAAAATCTCAGTGCTCTGGACTAACAAGCCTAAGAGAGAAGCAAAAATCAATATCCTGGCTGTTATTTAGGGATCCAGCTCCCACTAGATTTGCCTAGGATGAGGTAGGAAGCCTGTGGCGGGGAAACAAATTTGGTTCATTCATGTGCCAGGCTGCCAACTTAAAGTGTGAGCTGTGCCAGAGCATCCCTTTGCCAGGTCAGAAGGACTGAAAACATGCCACTGCTGAAAGTGCATTGCATCGAGAGACACGAGTCAGTGCAGGCTGAGGCGAGCCCAGCTCCCAGCTCTTCTGGAGGAGATCATCCCCATGTGCTCACCTGCAGTACTTACACTTCACCCCGAACATCATGCTCTTCTGGCACACTTGGCAAATCTGAGATAACCACGACTTTGTAGAGAACCTAACAGAGACAGTATAGGGAAAGCTGATGTTAGCTAGTGCCCAAGGGAAATGAACACTTGGAGGTAGCTGAACTTGACAACCGAGACTCCAAAGCCATCTCAGAGTCCTGTGGCACCACAGGCCTGGGCTGCTCACCTGTGAGTCACAGCCAGGCCAAAGTCTCTTCGTACCGTCTGGGGGGACCCCTGGGAGAGCTCTGCTGGGAACAAGAGCAGGGTTTAGGGAAGCACTGCTCACATGTGCTCACCACTCTGCACACAAACAGCAGTCACTGCCCCAGGTCAGCACCTCCAGCCAGGAGGTGTCACAGGAGCACAGCTCAGACTGCTTTGCCTCCTGTGAAGTTGCTCTTGGATTTGTTTCTACACGATTGGATAAATCATGATGTTTTACATTTGGGGATTACAGAAGTCCATCTGATCAGGTCTAAGCCATTCTTAAAGTGGGAAGTCAGACTTTACTCCTAATTGGTTTACCACAAATACCATCACCCAGTTTTCCTGCAGTGTCAGTAGATTTCAGAAAATTCTATTTCCCTGAAAATTATCTCAGTTTTCTAGACAGGGCCAGCATGACCCAGAAGAATAAAAACATACATGTGAGCTCAGGTAACTAGCTGCTAAGTGCAGAAGGGGAGATCTAGACTTCCAAATGCCAATCCAGCACACCAGTGGTGAGAGCACATAACTTCCTAAAAACTCTCAAATACTCAGATTCTGGCATATTTCCTGAACTAAATCTACAGAAATATTGCACATGTGAGGCAAACCCCAACGTGCAAGTGTCAGCACAGCAGCAGGGCTGGCTCAGAGCCAGTCTCCTCACTTGACCATAGATGGCACCACAGTCTTTTTTATCATTAGTCCAGTGAGGCTCTAAAGGCATCTAACTTCATTGCAGAGACACTGGGCAACGCATATCCAAAGCCACTAAATGGTCAGATGTGAAATTTCCTGTACCAAGAGGCATCAGTACCAGCTGCCTGGGGTCACAGGTAAGCACCTACCCCCAAACCCCTGGCTTTAACCCTTGAAACATCAGTATTCCTTGCTTGTGTCATCTCAGAAAATACCAGGTGCAACAGTGACCAAGTAAAACCCTGCGGTTCTGTGGCAGGCCAAGCTCCTGCTCAGTTATCAGAAGCTCTGGCCTAGGAGGGCCTGTGGAGAACCTCCAGAGGCTGTCCAGGGATGGCCAACAGGGAGCTGACAAGCACAGGTTCTTCTCTCTCAGCAAGACACTGCAGACACCCCTGTAAGAATCTTACCGAACCTAGAAAGAAAAAAAGATAAATTTCTTTAGGCACTGATATTCCTGTGACAGGTACACACTTTGCTAGAGCAGGAACTGCTGCCTGCAGCACGTGCTGTCAGGTTTGCTTAACACTTCTGCATTGCACAGGCTCCTGAGGTTGCTGCATTGCCAATATTTTCCTGCCCTACATAGCCTTTGCTGGGGAGAGCCCCAGCTCCAGCCTGGGAGGGAACTTACTTTATTGGAGGAACTTCGTCTATCCTGTTCCCCAGCTGGGACTCGTGGGACTTGCTGCGGGTGAGGGTGGGGAAGTTGGGCAGCAGCTGGAACACCTTGCGGCAGGGCGGGGGAGGCGTCCGCGGCGGCTTCAGGCGGTGCCGGCGCTTGGGCTGCGGCGTGGCCGGCGGGGTGACGGTGATGCTGTGCGGGGTCCTGGGCCTGCCCCCGGCCGCGGGCAGCACGAACGGCTCCAGCAGCGTCTCCGGGGCCGGGGGCTCGCAGGGCGGGGCCGTGGACACGGACACGGAGCGCGGCTGCTGCTGGCCGCCCTTGGCGCACGGGGACCAGGCGGGGTCCGAGCAGGAGCTGTCCCGGCGCTCGGGCATCGGCACATCGTCCTTCAGCTCCCCTCCTGTGCAAGGGAGCCGCGTTAGTGCCGGCCCGGCACGGGGGCACCGAGCCCGGGGGGCACCGAGCCCGGGGGCTGCTCCGGGCTCCCACCTGGGCAGGTGCCTCCTTCACCGGGCAGTGATCTCCCTGAGCCTCAGCAGGGCCCCGGGCTGGGAAAGCTCAGCACAGGGCCTGGTGTGAGCTTTTGAGAGACATACACCTGGATTGTTTAAAGAGGTGAATGCCATGACTCCTGAGCAATGGGTGGTTTGACACAGTGTGGATGGGAAATATTTCACAGCCTGGGACAAGAAAGATTAGAAAAAAGGAAATATGAAACTGAGCTGTTTGCTGACTTGTTCCATTAACTTTATGGAAAAGTTTAACTTTCCATTAACTAATCTTTATGATTTGCAAATGGATGAACTGTCATAATACCAACAGGAAACAGCACCTTTCAGTGACAGATTGATAACTGCTACAAAGAAAGATGTGGTGCATGTGAGTACCAGTCTGCTGGGAGAGGCTCTTGTACAAACAGATTTTACAGTGCCTTTGGAAGTGCTTGGGGAAGGTTTCTCTGAGCTGGCAATATTTGGGGAGGGCATCACCTACAAGGAATCTGGCTGTATTTAACTCAAGGATGTGTACCGACCCATGGAGAACGAACTGGAGCATTAGACACAATTCTGAACAGAAAGGGTTAATAAGGATATACTCGACTGAGTAGGAGAGGCTATTTCTACATACATTTACTTCCATTTATTTATCTGACTTGATGTCAAAACCAAACCCAAGTCACAGCTCTCAGTCCGTTCGACCAGTGCCGTTTGACCAGAGCCCTACCCTGGCAGTGGTTACACAGTATCCCCAAACAGGGGACAGGGCTGGGCTGCTGGGACACCCTTCCACAGGAGAACAAGGCAGTCTGTACCTGACTCTGTCACCTTCCGCAGGCAGCTCAGCGCCCCGTTGAGCCTGGAGCACTCCTCATCTCTGGCTCCACATCTCTTCATTGTTTCCTTCACCTTTGACTCATTCATTTCTAGTAAGGCATCCAGGGTCAGCTCCTCTGGTATTCTCTGCAGGAAAACAAAAGGAGACCTTTTGTGTTACTCTGTGTCTAAATAAGAGTGTCACCTGCTGTGTGCCTTCAGCGGTGGCACCTTCTCACTGCCTGGGCTGACTCATGCTTTATTCCTTTTGGCAGTGCCCTTCTCTGGCAGGGCCAGCAGTGCCCACAGCTGCTCTCTCCTCCTGCCTGCTGTGAGTGTGCTCCGCACCTCCAGGACTGCTCATCCTCTGCTATTCCACTTAGGATGAGAGGGGATCAAAATATTCTTCTTGCCTTCTGGAAAACTTTTGCAAAGCTACTAATGAAACTTAACTTTTTCATTAAAAATAGAGTCAGAAATAAAACAGGTCTAAAACCTGAAAAAGTGTCAGATAAGGATGTTTGGCTTTTCAGTAGTGAACAGCAGAAACAGTGAGGAAAATTACTTCTTTATTTGAACAAAAAAGAAATGTTTTGACAAAAGATAGTGGCCTCCTCCTCAAGCAGTTTTTCCTTCATCAGAGAACCAGCCTTACCCATATCCTGCCTGGAGAGATATCTGTGCAGAATTCCTTCTACATCTTAATACACCAAATCCCCACAGTGATAAGGTTCAGATCAGGCAGACACAAAAGATACAAGAGCCTGGAAAGCACAAAATTATCTGGTATTTCCTGACACAGAACTGAGCTGTGTTTCTCTCCTCCCCCATTCAAATGTTTCCAGTGTAAGTCTGCAGCAATTGTGGTTAATAAACAAAACCAGGATACTTAGCCCAGATACCCAGGAATTTCCCTGAAAAGTTCTGCCTAAACAAACTTCCCTATTGCCTATTCTTACAATTAGATCACAAATTTCACAATATTTGGCCTTTATCCTAAAGTTTCAACTCCTGGAATGAAGCTATATAAAAGGCTTTGAACTTTTATTTGAAGGGGAAACTCAAAAGTGTGACTCGCTGCTTGAAGAAACAAAAAGCTCGAAATCCTCCAGTCCTTAAACCTCACTTCCCACTCTAAAGCAAACGTGCATGTGTTGAATGTCCTGTAACAATTGCATCTTTCTTAACCCAGACTCTTGCTTTCGAGAGCTGACGCAGGACTTTGAGCTGCGACAGTGCTGAACAGCCCCAGCCTTTGGAGCTTTGTAGGTGGCAACACAAAGAGTTTCCAATTTTAGTAACTGTGGCATGGAGCAAAGAAAAAGAATGAATTAAGAAGGGCAGAAGTCTAAGAAACACATCCTGCATCTTCTGTCACATGCCCTGATCTGGATGAAACACAGCTGACTCAAGGGGAGGCCAGGAATTTAAATAAGCACTAAACACAAAGCAGGACCAGAGCAGAGCCAGGGTTCAATGAAGTTTGAGTAGATTTCCTTTCTTTTTCTATAATTAACTTTGCAGAATAACAAAAGCACAGACATCACAACTGATGCTGGGTATTATTCATTTTTCTGCACATCTCCACCACCATGATGCAGGAACAAGACTGCCCCCAAAGCTTGTTCCTGAATGACTTGGATAAAATGCAGAAAGAACAGAGCCAGTGCAAAATCTACCTCCTGGGATTCCTGTCCTGCTATCACACTCCAAAGAACACAATTCCCAGGGGTCCAGATGCTCAGAGCTGGATACAGCTTTCTACCCCAGCTAAGCACAAGGGAAAGCCAATGTCTCACAAAAACACTTCTGCACTGCTGGGGATCTGGTTTCTCCAATACCTGTTCTGTGGCAGGAACCAACCTTCAAGCTGGATCAAGCATCCAAGCCTTCCTGGTTGCAGAGAAAACAATATTTTAAAGACACCAAGCTACTGAGCTCTTTAGAAGTGTCAGGGCATTCTTGCTTTGCCTCATCCCTTTTGGGGGCACAGTCTCTGCCCGGAGCTGGCTGCTCTGTGAAGGTCCCCACAAGGCCCAGCTCTGCACCCCCAGCCCACTCTCACACAGACCCTGCCCCACACACAAAGCCCAAGCTCGCTCTTCTTTTGCTCAATAGTTTAATTTTAGAAAGACAGAATAGCAAGTTTTAGGAAAGCAGAAAGTACAGAAAAGGAGATTATATTTAAACAATCCCAATGACCTTGAGTGGGAGAGCTCAGACTTTCTGAACCTGCTGCCAGCCCCCATGACACGCGACAAAAGAAATAAGCCTTCAGAGAGGGGGAGGGAGGGGAAGTAAGAGGCTTTCTTTAAACAGCCACTCATGTGCTGCACATATGTGTTGGCTTAATATAAAACTGGTCAACCTGATCCCTGTGAGATTGGCCAGCTCTGCCTTGGCTGTGTGTCACCCCCAGGCAGTGTGGCAGTGAGGAGGGTCACTAGGTTCAGGGTTCTGCTGCTGCCCTGGCCCAGCTGCTGTGGGGGCAGAGAAGGGTCCCTGCTCAGGGGCATGAGGGGGGCTCCAGCCCCTCGGTGCAGCTCTGGGCCCTTGCCCAGGGGTTACTCCTACTCTTCACTGTGAGGGTGAGAAATGCAGGTCCAGCTGACCTCTCTTTACCTGCTTCTTCAGTGGGTGCCGAGGCTTTAAAAGAGGCAGATTAAAGTCTTGCATTAGAGCCAAGCTCAATTCCACCTCCCTGGGCACACCTTGTCTTGACAGGGAGAGCTGCAAGATATTCAGACAGTGTTCTACTAATAAGGTCAGATTTAAAAAAGAAGAAAAAAAGCAGGAGAAGACAGAATCTGCTTTCAATCTTCAGCACCTCGTAACTGCCAGCAAAATCTAAAGCCTAACCATGCACTGCTCAGCAGAAGGGATGCTAAAAAGTCCAAAGCAGGAAATTATTCCTCCTTACAACAGGTAAGAAGTCTTTTCCCTAAAGCCCTCCTGCTCATCAGACACAGACTGCACTTCATGGTACACATGTCTGAAGAGAGGAAAGTGAGTACCAGTGCATCCAAGGGTCAGTCTCAATTAGTCAGGGTGAAGAGTTCACAACAGTCTTTAATCTTGTCTGGTGTCCAACTTAAATCCCTGAAACACGGCAAAAATGCTGGTATCTAACAGAGTGGAGGGGTTATTTTTGGTAAAGATTCCACCCTGCAGATAAGCCTACGTAGCTAATGCTGCTGCAGGCACTCTGCAAAATCAGCCCGACCTGCTCCTCCACTGAGTAGCCACAGCTCTTCCTGTAAAGCTGGACACTTGTCAAGGCCCCAGATGCCTCCTCTTAAATCAATACATTCCCCTCCAATCATCCTCCAGTGAAGCAGCAGATGCTAGAAGAGAAAGCCCATTACATAAGGTGCTTAAATTCCCACTGATAGCTCTAAGGAAAGCATGTAAAGATGCTCTTAAGAACATCTTGTGCCTCCTAGTTGTTATTTTACACAGTTTTTCTGGTGCCCACGGATGAAGGTACTGAAAAATTGTTGTATTATTAAATTCCTGGAGATTTTATGGACATTCTGGAAAGCCTCTCACTTGCAATTTCCATCTTGCATTAAACTGTGAGCATAAATAGGCCATGGTTTCACCTAATCACCCTCCTCACTGTTCCACCTCACAGCAGAGGCTGGAGAGGAGCTGACAGGCTCAGGGCATTCTGTCTAGCTGGCTCTCTGGGGACAGGAGAGCTGTTGTCACTACTCTTGTGTGACAGACAGGTGTAGCAGTTGCAGATCCCTTGGGCTGACCTCAAGCCATGAAGGGCTCACGGTGCCCAAGGCTGCAAGGGACACCTGGATCCCTTGGCAGGGAAGGGGAGCCCTGGCAGTGGTAGAGACTATTTTCCAAGAGCTGTTTACACTGGGGAGAGGCCTTCAGCTGGAACACAGTGAAGGAATTTTAGCTCAAGGAAGCCTGCAGGACAGAGTTAATTTGCATACACACAATTAGCACATCCAGGATCTCTGCTATCTGGCGGTCCAGCCAGAGCTCCAGCTGCCAGACCCATGGAAATCCCCAGCAAACAGCCACAGTCCTCATGGCCTGCTCATGCAGATACGGTGACAGAAAAAGATGAGAGGATACAGCTGTGGAAACCTGATAGGCTTAGGCAGATCTGCCTCTTCTACCCCCCATCCAAAGGATGCACTCACAAAAACCTCTCACTCCTGCAACACAATGGATCTGCTACGAGCTGGAGCACACTGTGCAAACAGAACCTCTGCCATGGGCTCACAGCCACAGCCCCAGGCCAGTGGTCACCCTCAGCAGGGGCATTTCACAGGGGCAGCAGGAGGCTCTTGGCAGACAATTCCTGCTCAAGGCCTGAGCCCTTCCTGCTCTGCTCCTGGTGGGCCCAGCACTGCCCCTGCCTCACTCAGCTCTGCAGGGCTTTGGCATCGATGCTGCTGGGGATGAGCTCCACAGGCAGGCAGGAGCTATCACAGAAAAGGGCACACACTGGGACTCAAATCCATTCCCAAGAGGAGCAGCCACAAAGCAGCCCCAGCCCTGCTCCACCTGCTCCCAGTCTCCCTGCTCGTGGCCAGCAGACCCCGGGGCAGGATGTGCCCCTCCCTGTCCATCACAGTCACCCACTCTAAAAACAGCTTTCCAGCTTGACTGACTAGCACCCCTGCTCCACAGCCAGAGCTGGCCCAGACATGCTTCAGAAGATGATAAGATGACTCTGTTCTTAAGTTACTTTTTAAGACAGTGACAAGTTACGTGTGGGAACAAATACAGTAGTTATGTTTCTGGGAAGCACACTGATAAAGGCAGAGAAAATTGCTTTCTGCGCTGAAGAAAATAAGCTAACAGAATTTTTTTTAGTCTCTTCTATTTGACAGACATGCTCCAAGCTCAGAATCCAGTAAATAGCTCTGCAAGAGACTTCTTCCGTCAGCCTAAGAATGAGGACAGTGCTCTGTTCTCATCCTCCTTCCTTCCCACTCCCCTCCCAACTCCTGACTCCAACTCCCAAGGCAAGCAGGACAATCCAGTTCAATGTATTTTCTCGGACCATTTTCAGAACAACTTTTACCCACTCGAGATGACTACATAGCAGAAACATGCCTTCTGTCTGTAAGCTTCCTTGTCCTGTCTTTTCCAGGTCTCACTTCAAACACCTCTTTGCTCACTTTCAGTCCACCACATTTAACCATTTATACATCATTTTTGGTATTAAACTACACATACAGTCAGTCTCTAGAATTAATCAATCTCTAGAACTAATCAGTTTCTAGAACTCCTAAGCAAAGACAAGTATTTCCTAGAAAAATACTTAAAAAAGCAACTTCCAGCACAGCATTAGCCCAGCTCCAAAGCAGAGCCTGCTCCCACTTTCCATTATAAAAATCTGTCTGGCAGCTGATTAGAGAACAACAGCAAAGGCACAGAAATAGCACAGGTTGGGGTGGGGGTCCCAAGTGTCCTTACCCCTCGGGACTGAGCACTCCCAGGGAGCCCAGAGGATGCCAGCCTGGGGCTGGCACTGCCCACCTACCTGCATGCCCGCGAGCTCGGCACAGCCCAGCCCTCGCACTCGGCGCAGCGTCACTGCCTCGCTGCTCTCCGCGCTCCCAGCACCTTTAGCTGTCGCCCAACGCCACAAACAGTGCATGGTTACTGCTGTAATCTCTTCCAGAACTAAAGGATTTTACAAGCAGTCATTATTCTTGTTTTAAATATAGGTTTTCAGAGAAATAAAGGAGCCCAACAATTACAATCACCAGAGCTTTCGAGCTTCACAATGTCTAGAGCAAGTCACTGAGCAAAAATAGTCTTCACTCAGGAGTAGAGTCAGCAGATATTCTAAATTGGAGCTGCTGCTCTATTTCTGACAGGAGAGCCTGGGAGCTTCTGTGCTTCCCTGCATGGCAGCTTTATTTGGGAGAGGACTGGGGGGAGGGAGGGGAGGGGAGACAGAGAAACAGAGCATTGTTCCTCTCACCGCCGAGCTAAAGAACTCCTGCAATTAGGCTGCTTTTCAACGGTGTTATGTCACAGATTAGCACAGTCTTGAAAATACTCCCTCCAGTAGCACTAGGAACACAAAGTGAATCAGAACCATTTAAAAAAGCAAAAACCCCATGAACTCAGGCCTTTCTCTGATTTGTCTCTGACAAGCAGCAGGCACAGAGAGCCCTCCACTGCACCTCCTCCTGTGGCAAACCTGCTGTTCTGTTCAGCTCTCAGAGGTGCCCAGGGCAAGGCCCTGTGGCAGCTCTTCTGAGACTCCACAGGTACTTGGCAACCTCTCCAACTAGTTTCAGAGCCTAGAAGGCACAAGAAGAGAGGGCAATGTGCCACATAAACACACTGTGACACTTGTGCAGTTTTCCTGCTCTCTGCACCATTTTTTGGAAGCCTTCAGAAGGAAAGCCAGCATGGCTATTTCCATTGCCCAGAGCTAGCAGTACCTGAGGGATGGGAAGCTGTTCCCAGTGTACCTTGTTCACCAGGCACAGAGCCAGAACCCCCCGAGGGTCCCCATTTTCACAGCGTGATCTGCTCAGCCCTGTCTGCAAAGGCTCCCCCCAGTCCTGTCACAGGCAGTGTGCACAAAATGGGAAACCACTCTAGATTTTGTAATAATTAACCTATTAAAGCTCCTTCTGTCAGTGATTTCCATTTTGAAAGCTTTCAGCTGAAATGCAGTTCAACTGTATGAAATCTAAACAGCTGCAGGAATGATCCATGATACCTGAGACATTTCTGAAAGGTAACTCATCCCAGACAGCTCTCTGCACTGTGCTGATGTCCGTGTCAAACATCAGCAGTGGCTGCACTGCTATTTTCTGAGTAACAGGAAATAATAATAATAATAATAACAGTGAAATAACAGGACCAAGAAAAAAATATTCACTGCAAGAGCAGAGCACTTAGTTTATTAGCCCAGCTATTTCCACTCCCCCCAGCTCACAGCCTGTTCCAGCATGCCTACTCAGAAATTATTTTAATGACCCACAGGCTGTTGCAGTTCTGCTGTCCAGCTAATACAAGTGCTACAGAAGCTGTCTGCAGCTCCATGAAATGGATGCAGAACCCTTAAAAAATAACCATACATTTGGGATCCCAGAGGAATCTCAGTGCTTTGTACACTTCTTACAGTTCTGTCCCAGAGAGCAGAAGGAACAGAGTTGATTTAACTGGACGCTGCTTGGGAGGGGGCAGCAAGAGAACATGAATCAAAATAATAAAGAGCTGGAAAGTTCTTTCTGCCTTAGACCAAACCTGAATTTGTTCACCCCTTTTAGTGACCACATATACAAAAGGGCAGTCTCAACCCTCCCTGCTCCCTGAATTAGCAGGATGTGGCAGATTTGAACTGTCCACTTCCCTCCCCCCTTTTCTTCACCTCTTCCCTGCCCCCTGTTCTGTAGGCATCACAAAGGATTTATAAAAGAGCTACAAAGACATTCTTTTAGACTCAGGCAATTCCAGTAACCTTAGAAACCAACACTAGCTGGGAGCCTGGCAGTTTGGCCACAGCAAAGGCTGCTTTTGTCCTCTCATTGTCACTGCTGCACCTTCGGCTGTGCCACCCAGAACCTCGCTGGGCTGGAAGGCAACACCAGCATCACATTCAAAATGAACAGCAGGAAATAAAAGGAACAACTTGATCCTGAACCCATCCTGTTTCACCAGAGACCACATAGTTACATCAGAACCAAGCTGGAATAACTTCCATGGAAATTTGTGGAATTTTTCACCCAGGCAGATTCCTGCTGAGGTCAAAGAAAATTTTTGGCTGTTTAACCATCAAAGGAAACTGAATGAGAACATTGTGACCTGGCCTGCAGAGGCAAAAATGAGAAAAAGAACAGAAAACTACTTTTCTGCCTTGTTTAGCTGTCAGTGGACTGAGCTCTACCTGTGTGTGTGTGAGCTTGTAACAATGGTCCTGTTTTGGCCAACGCTGGACACAGAACACAGCGCAGCACTATTAACATCTGAAAGGCAGTAAGTGATGAAGTTGTGCCATGGCTCTCCGAGCCAGCAGGCAGCTGGGAAGGCACTGAAGGGGCAGCAGGGGTCTGTGTGAGGGCTGTCCCCCCTCCTTACCTGCACCACCTCCTTCCTGACGTTGACGATGTCCAGCCAGTCGTGGAAGCGGGGGTAGCTGTTGAGCTCCGCGGTGCGGTCGCTCAGGGGCACGCTCAGCTTGCACTGCCGCTGCCGGTGGATGTAGTCAATCAGCTTCACCTGCGGGACCCAGAAAGCAAACTGTGAGCGTCCCTGGCACGTGCTGGCCCTTCCTGGCTCTTTGTACACGGGACATGTTGCCCTGTGAGCGGGGCTCTCTCAGGACACAGAAGTGACATCTTCCCGCGAGCTCCCAGCGGAATCCATGCAGTGCATTTCCCTCACACTGAGCATCTGCTCTTCAGCATTTCAGCAGAAGGCAGGACCTTGCAGGGCCCTTCCCTGCAGGACTCTGCCCTAAACCCCCAGAACAGCAGTTCTGTGCAGAGGCTGCGTGTCACGCCAAAATATGAAAGGGATCTGAACTACATGAAAGAATAATTACAATCAGTTTGCAGGCACTGGACATGCTCCCACAGCACCACTAGTCCAGCCTGCAGGACTGCTGCCTGCTCATCTGTTGGTCCTGTACATTTGTTGAATTCTCTTACATCTGATCTTCATTTGGGCTATAAGGTCACTGAGGCAGGAATGGCCAAAGTACCCAAAGACTCTGAGGCCTGTTATATGATGGGCATTTCTATTACAAAACCAACATTAAAAACAGCTAACTTAACAAAAATTCAGGCAGTTGGACTAGATGATCACTGTACATCTTCTATTCTACTCTTAAGTTTTATTCCAAAGCTTTTATCACCCCACCGTCTCATGGCAAATGCACTACACAGAATTCTTCACTTTAGGCACAGAAGAATAAAACAGCAAAAAGAAGTATTATTTGTGCCTTATGTTTGCTTATCAAAAAGAAAATACTCTCCAAAGATTGCTCACTGTGTCACACGTTCCCATGGGGCAGGCTTAAGCTTCAAAACCTTCCTAACAAAACAATGCCTCAAAGCGAGTTAGTTGATCCATGATTTATAAACCAAAACATGTTCTTAGTCAACAAATTTTAGCATCTGGAACAAGATCAGACTGAAAATGTAAAGGAAAAAACAAACATGGATTCTTTGACCATTATAATGTGTCTCCTCTTACAGTTTAACTGCTTTCCTATGAAGTTAATTGAGGGTATATTTTACGAGCAATCTATTCCTTACAACTATCAGGTATAACAAGTTTGCCCACACACTGAATTCTGACAGCAGTGCCATGCAGTTTGAGATTTATCAAAAAGTGTGTGAATACCGAAGTGATTCCAATCCCTGCAATGCCCAGAGCAATGCAAAGCACTGCCATTCCCAGGAGAGGCAATCCAGGACTGTCCTAGGAACTCAGCCATCCCTCTGCATTCACACTCTGACCACCCTGCAGAAACCAGAGGAGCCTTTTCACCACAACTCCCCAGCGCGGCTTTGGAGCGCCAGACCTACAAGGAACTGGAAATCCCAATCACTCGTTCTCAGTACCTCTTTTTATATAAAGGGGCTGACAGCACTTCTTTTTTTCAACCCTTTGTCTGCTTCCTCTGGCCAGACTCCACACTGCAGAGCAGGGCAGGGCAGGGCAGGGCTAGCCTGGGCTCAGCAGTGCCTGCTGCCCTGTGCCAGCCGTGTATGCCAGGTGCTGGGCACTGTGTGATGGGCACACGCTGCTGCTGGCTGTGCTGGGACCAAACCTGCTGCTGGCTGTCCTCTGTCCACACAGGCCCCTCGGCTGTGCCCTGCTCCGAGTTCCCTGGCTCTGGAGCATGGGAGCTCAGATTCTCCAGGCAGCCCCTGGCACACACGTGTCACTTGCTGCCTCGGTCCTGACCTTCTGCTTTCTCACTGTCACACGTCCTTTCCCACGACACCCTGTCCCCAGAGTGCTCCTGCTCATACCCATGGCAGAAAGGAGCTTGGAGATGCTGTTCCAAGTATTTTCCTGCTCAGGGCTGGGTTTAAATTTTCTTTCTTCTCAGGGTGCTTTTCCCCTCTATGGACACTGTGACACTGGGGAGGCTGGGATGAGTAGATGGGCAAGGGCCCCTCAGGAAAGACAGAAAGAAGAGGCTGCAGGAAGTTTGTAGACTCAACAACCCCCAGTATGCCAAAAATCAGCCTACACAAAGGAAAAGCAGCTTCCCAACTGTGCAATAGCTATGTCATGGAAAAGAGAAGAAAGACAGAAATCACCCAGGCTTTGTCTTTTTCCAGAGGCCACTTGAGGCAAGGGTCAGTGACGATACATGTTCTGATATACAAACTGCAACCACAACACCCAGCCCCAGGCAAACAGCTCAGCATGTTTGTGAGCCCCTGCGAGGAATTCCCAGGGCACTGTGGGATGTTCCTGCTGCTGCCCCTGGCTCACCTCACCCGTCCCCATTCCTGGGCACGCCTCAGGGCTGCAGAGCACCTCAGGACACAGGTAAGATTGCACAGTGATTTTGGAACTGGTACAGCCAGCCCTGATGGGCCTGTGCGCAAAGCAGCAGCTCGGCTCTGCAGCCTCACTGCAATCTGTTATTTTAGTGTAGGATCTCCCATCAGGCAAGATTTATTTTTCCTGGAAGAAGGATGAGCTACCAGCATACTCTGTAAAGCCAGAGCTCCACACTTAGTTATATGGAACACTAATTACAGGCAAATGCCCTAAAAGTAGCACATGATCCAGAATAAAGCAGGGAACTGCAGGCAATGGAGATGTCCGATTCTGTTCCAAAAAGCACAGTGGAAGGCAAGAAGGGCTTAGCATCTATTTATAAAAGAAAAATCACAAATTATGTAAAAGAAACAACAGAGAAGTGTGTGCCCCACATTGGCCAATTCCAGCGCGCAGTGTCACGAGGACAGCACGCTGCTCGAGGCAGGGAATTGCTGAGGTACAGCCACTGCTTCTGCACTCCTCACAGGAGTTCTCCTGGCCAACTTCAGCGTAGCACCAGAAGCATCACATGAGTAAGAGAATGGAGCTGGGCTGCTCTGCCACTGCCCCGATCTGTCTGATCAGGAGCAAATGCACTCATCCCTCCCCTTCTCCCTGCACATAGCTCTGCCTGCCCGTCCTGCTGGAACTCCCTGCAGCAGGCACCAGCTTCAGCTGTTTTGCTACTGCTTAAAAAAATACTGATTCAAGTACTTCCCCTTCCCAAGTGTCCTGCATAGCACAAACTCCTAAAGGACACTGCTGGAAGGGATTCTGTGCAGATTTCAACGTCAAACTTTTCTTCTTTGTCGGGATATAACAAATTCTCCAAAATGGACAAGCAGTCTGGCAGCACAGGTCTAAGTGTCTCAGAGGGCAAGGCTGGTTTCTCCTGGATAACTTCTTCGCATTTACTCCTCAAGTTCAAATTTGTTTTCCCCTAGTCCTATAAATAGTGTATTTGCATTCTCTTCCCAGCCTACACGCATCACGCTTCTCCCCTAGGATGAATTTCATTTTGTTGTTTCCTGCCCAGACTTTTAACTAAACTACATGGCTTGGCTTTAATAGCTGAACTGTTGCAAAACCCTTTTCTGAGAATATAATAAAAATCCTGGGTTCAGTGACGCACATAAAAACCCACAACCAGCACACAGGTCTCCAACCACAAACTAGACTGAGAGATAAAGCCAATAGTAGCTACTCACTGCCTGCTTGCTAAATGGCACGTCCTACTCCTCACAAATGGCAAACCCCACAGCAGAAGAAGCAATACTCCAACTGCCTCGAACCCAGGGAGATGGGAAAGGACAAGAACAGAGACAGGATATGGAGCAGCTGGAGTAAATCACTGATTCCAGGGCAGAGCCCTGCTGCTCTGCTTGGTGCAGCTGATGGCCAGGACACCAGTTCTCATTGCTCTGAGAAGGGCACAGGCTGCCAGGTGCTCCTGGATGCATGTTCATCTCCTTACAGTGCCTTTAAAAGATCCCTTTACAGCACAGATGAGAAGCAGGTCCAAGAAGTTTAGGAGAAAACTGCCAAGCTTTTGCGTTTTTATTTATTTCTACAAAATAAACAGCAGATCTCCTGAGATACAAGTCTGCCTGTATCCATGACCTCAAGCCAACAGTTGGGACTTTAGAGGACAATAAACAAAAAGCAAATGCCTACAAGTTTTTCAGCTGCACTTCTGCAGACATGGCACAGGAAAGTGTCTGTAACAGCAGATCACTGACATCAGGGTGCAGAATCCAGGAGATATTACAAGGAAGAGCTGGAAGAATTCTGTAGTCAAACTGCAGCCCAAGTATTTCTGACCTCTGGTTAACAGAAATCACTTTCTAACTTCATTTGTCAGAGAATGTTAATAGTTACAGTATCTAACCAGAGAAACCAAATTTCATGCATTTGGGGATCAACTCTCCCCCAGCTTCTTGTTGATTATGTTTTATTCATGTTTAGAAAAGAGGCATCTTGTTCCAGAGTCACTAAAAGGCATTAAACCTATTGCAGTTTCTGCACTTGGTCAAAACCCAATCTGAATTCAATGCACTTGATTCAAATAAACAGGGAAAAAGGAGCAAAGGCTAGAAGAGTCTGCATTTTTATGAAGCCTTCTGTAGCCTAGTCTCCTGCTTTTAATCTACATATCTTAAAATGCCCTATAAATGCAGCAAAAATAATAATTTTAAATTCACAAAAAAAAGAAAAAAAAAAAAAGAGAAACCAAGGCACAGAATGGTAATTTTAAGTTAAACAACTTGGGGACAGGCAGAGGGACTCTGCTATACCAAAGTGCCAGCTAAGATTTCTTCAGAATATCAACAGTTGGAGACCAAGTTTAGTTCAATCATACATTTCACAACCAAATGCCATGCTTTCACACTTCCATAAAACTTATAATCTGCTCAGTGAAGCCTGCAACTTTTCTTGTTGACTTGAAACATATGCAATGTTTAGAAGAGGAGTTTTGCAATACCCAAAATAAACAACTGTCATGATTTAATCAACAAATCAAACACATGGTCAAAAGCAGATCCTGTTGCTCCTGGGCCCAGAGATGAAATCTCAGGGAGCCTTGCAGCCCTGGAGGAGACAACAGATAGGAGCTTACACCGAAACTTCCAAGGCTACAACCACGTCCTGCCCTGCAATTTACCCAGCTGGTGGCTGAGGTTTTAAAAGGATCACATCAATATACAGCCCAGCTCCAGCATGTGGCTAAGAGAAATGCAAATCATCTATCTTGCCTCAGATAGGAATTAATCAGGAAGGAACTCCTCTATTAACCTCCTGCCAAGAAGCAGCCCAGAGGGCAGGGAGCACTCTCTGGGCTGTCCCAGCAGCTCCTGGTGCAGCAGGACACTGCACTGGCTGGAGCAGATCAAAGCCTGAGGGAGGTTCTGCATTTCTGCCTCCTGAAACAGAAGACAAAACTTCTGAACAAGAGTTTATCTGCTCGGACCACTGGGGAAAGTCAGATGAGTCATCTGAAGGCATCCAGTGAAAGTGGATTCACTTCACACCTTCAGCTGACTCTTATCTATTTTCCTCAGTGCCATTATAAACACAAACCCGATGTCAGAACAAAAAAACCTCCCAGGCCACCTGAGCATTGAAGAGAACATAAAATGGTCAGAATTGGACTTGCCAAATTTGTCTCTGAAGTCATGCTCGGCAACCATGTGGGAAATTGATAAAGATCTCAGCAGCCATTGGGAGAGCAGCAGCATGTGAGGGTACTTCAGGGCACCTTCTCAAAGTCATCCAGTTTAGAGTGAAAAAAGGGTGCAGTGGGGCTGATCCATGCAGGGATCACAGGACACAGCTCTGGGCTCAGCTCTGCCAGGGACCTGCAGGCACGGGACAGGCCTGTCCGTGCTGTGCAGCCAACCATCCAAACCAGTTCTGCTCCACTGTGAGGGTCTGCAGGGCCCTGCAGCTGACAACAAGCCAACCGTGTCTGCAGCTCTGCCCCACAGAGCTCTGAGCTGCTCCTCTGTGAACTCAAGCTCTCAGCAGCTGACTCATCTGAATGCCCCTGGCTATCTGGATTGTTATCAGCATCTGATCGCAGCATCACCGAGCACCAACTGCAGCCTCAGAAATCCTCATTTCCCGCTGTGTTCATGAACTCACTCGTTGTGCCTGTAGGTACAAAGATACCTGAGAACAGTGTGAAGTGTTCCCTTTCCAGCATAGGGAGAATTGAACTGCTGCCTGGTTTTGACTGGTTTAGAACCAAATCTGCTTGGTTAAACTGAGAGAGTGGGTCTGTACCCTTTTCACATGACATATGCTCAATTTGCAGTTAAATCTGATCCAAACCTGTTCATAGAACACTTCGTTCAGCCACACAGAAAACCATCCTTCCCATCTGTGCTTCCATTAGGAACAGTAACATAATGCAGGATTCAGCTGGAGAAGTCTCACAAACTTCCAAACTATCTTGAGATCAGCACGAAATTCAAACCCCTCTTTCCAAGGCAAACACCAGGTCTTCACAGGAGCAAAATTCACAATCCAAAGTAAGAAGAAGAGAAGCAAAACACATTTTATTTCAAGGAATTATTTGTATCTTAAAAAATTAGGTCACTCCGTTTGTCACCCACACATGGCTTTGTCCTCAAAACCAAAAGAACTGAAGCTACTAAAGGATGATACTGTGACCTGTATTTTCACCAGCCACCCATGGTAAAATAGGTATCAGACAAAATACTACAGAGGAATATCTGGCAGCAAAGTCATTTGCTTATTTGAGGTGACATCTGAGAAAAGGGGCTCACTTAACATGTCAGACTCTGACCTGCAGCCTGTGGAATTCACATTCTCTACCTGAACCCAGCTGACTCATTCAGCAAGAAGCTTGGCAGTGAGCAGGACACCTGCCCAGAATGTGAGGCCTGATTTCTGGGTTTTCAGCTGTGCTCAAACAGTAGCCAGAGTTCTCACTCCCTCGGGTGCCCTGCTGCTCCTGCAGGACCCGGCTGTGCTGCTGAGGGACTTTGGGCTCTTTTGTAACAGAAAAGGAAATAGTTTCTCAATGCATTGCTAAACAAACCCTGCAGGACAGTACCCAGTACAAGCCAGCAGGAAAGTGTGCAGGCAAGGTGTGCTGAGGAGGAGAAGCCTTAGGAGTAACTGGAAAATGCAAGCACAGAGAGGCAGGGGGGTAGGGAGAGATGGAACACCAGATGGATGGATTTTCCTTTGAACCCTCAGTCATGCCTGAGGCTGACACAAATAGCCACTGCCCAAACACTACAGTGTTATTTCTGCTTTGTCAGATGATGCAGACAGCATCATTTCTGGGTCATTTGGAGGCCACATACCACTCCTTTTCTTCTCCCCTCCTCTCTTTTTCACAATCCCAGCAACTGAGGCTGTAAACACTCAGTTGAGGCCTTCCCAGTTAAGAGTGGGAGGACGAAACTAGACAATCAAGTAGTTCCCTGAGCCTCATAACATGATTTTCTCAAAGATTTCATCCCAGCGAGGCATCCAAGCCTAATGCAGCTACAGGAACAGTCCTCTGCTTAAAGATCAGAGACTTCACACCCACTGAACACTAAAAATGAAAGCCCTCCCCCTTCCTTTGCAACCCGAGGACACACAAGTGTAACAGAATGACTGAGAGCATTCTGCAAGACCAAGAACTGTACTTGCTATTTGCTGAGCACAGCCCTGCTGCTGCCACATTGGCTCTGCAGCTCTGCTCCTCTCAGCTCACAGCTCTCCAGCACCTCAGCCACGCTCCATCAGGCTTGGCTGTGTTTCCGTACGGAGCACAGCAACCTCCTCTTGCCCCAAGCCTCTCCTGAAGGATATTGTTACTCCAAACGGCCCTACAGACCTGCTCAGGTTTCCTGTCCCTCGTGGAGTCCATGCGTGGCCACTGAGCAGGCCAACGGATTTACCCTGCTGTGAAGAATACCACACAGGCACTGAAAGTGCCTTTAAAGAGAATATCCTCCAGTTTTTATGATGGCACTAATCATTCTTACACATCTCTGAAAGAACTCTCAGGTATATTTGACTGATGGTGCAGGAAGTGGAAATAAAGACACCAACGAGCTGTGCATGTGTAAACTTAGAGCCTAAATAAAGGAGAGTTTACAGCAGACAATATAAAGCCAGACATTTCCTGCAGCAAGGTCAGGAAGAGAATGACGAATTGTAGGTCCCCTGTACTTCCCCTTCCTCATTGAAAGCCTCGTTCTGCCAGGTCCTGAGCACCCTGAGCTTTCAGAGGCAGTGAGCTCCGAGGGGAACATGTTGGATGAGGCCTGAGCAGTCCCCAGGACAGAACTGAGAGGTCTTGGAAGGAACCAAGCTCTTTCAATGGAGCATTTTACTGCCCAGGATGCTGTCCCTAATCCCAAAGGGTTTTTCCCTTTTTTTTCCCCCCTTTCCTTCCCAACCAACTCCCTTTTGTCTTACACATTTCTATTTCTGTAGCCTCAATAAAATACAAGCACAAACCTCCAGTCTCACCATTCCCTCACGTACAGGCTAGGGTATGAGACAGATTAGCAGCTTGTTCTCAGGCTTATTAGCAGACCAAGGGAAGGAAACAAAACACAACAAAATCAAATCCTCTGCTTGTTTGACTCAATTATTCGAGCACTTCAGGAGTTCCACCTTCCCCTCCTCCCCAGCACACACAGTTCCCCAGACTGCTACCAGGCTGGGCTTTGGGGAAGAGGTTTACACAGAAAAGTGTTAAATCTCCGTAGGAGCAGGTTGCAGGTCTTGGAGCTGAAGACGTTCTGTCTCTGCACCCTGGGAAATCTCAGCTAAGAAACTGCATTCTCTGAAATGCTCCCAATGATTGGGTTTCTGCTAGAAAGAATTGAGCTATTTTGGCAAGGACTGGGGTCACATTTCTCTTTTCACAGACACCGAGTGAGAAAGCTGCCATGGCTCACTGCTCACATTTTGTTTTTCCGAAAATCTCCTTGGGGCTCTCTCTTACTGGTTCACATTTGCCCGTAGCAACCATGTGGGGTTTCTATCATTAGTTAAATACAAATACAGGATTTAGAGTGCAGGCACCTGAACCCAGATTCCCACCCCACAAAGGAACATTTTTTCCTGTGACTGACTTTCACCTAAACCATGTTGTGCCCACTTGGAAAGCAGAGGAAAATACAGCTGCTGACCCAGTAATGGTTGTACGAGGAAAAATACAGAGGGGACTGATAAGCAGCAATTAGCCATACACCAGACAGTTCTGCAACAGCTACTTGGCATCGTACAGCAGCCTGGAAAGATTTTAATCAACACTTGAAAAAAGAGGACAAATACAAAGATAACAAGCTCCAAGCTCAGCATCTTTCAGGCAGGTACAATATCCATTACTTTTGTGAATTTCCACAGAAACTTCACACAGCACATTTGTCTCTGTACCTAAGCAGGACAGGAGGTTGGGGTTCGTTTTCCTTTGGTTTTGTTCATTTAAGAGAAGTGTATTGTGACGGTTGGCTAAAACCAAGTTTCTCATTTTCAAAGCATTCTATGGAAGCAAATTAAAGTTGTCAAAACATATTCTTCTAATAAAAATCTGCATTAAATGTACAATGGAAGGAAATGTGCCAGTTTAGGATCAGAGTTTAAGCATTTTGCTTGTGTGTCCAAAAATTATTTTATCCAGAATTTGTGAAAAATCTGAGCCTGACTTTTTTGCTCCAGTTGGGGACTGAAAAAAGGCCTTTAGAGCAGCAAAGTTCTCACATTTGCCATCATTTCCACAATTCAGAAAAAATCCCAGGGCATCAGCCTGTATTCTAAAGAGTGATTTATACACTTGCCTGCTTTCATTCCATTTCTCTTTTCGTTTTTCATGCTCTACAGGCTCTTTAGGAAACACTCTGCAGAAAACTTCATCACCCTTTTGCATTCCTTGTGCTGGGTTACATCCCTTTTGCCTTAAAGTATCTCCTCTGATGATGTGGTGGGGAGAAGCTGAGCAGTCTCTGGGTTCCAGATTTCAGCCTCCCCTGCTCAGACCAGAGGAAGGACTCACTGTGTTGAGCCACAGCAACCAGAAACACACAAAAACTGCTGAGGAGAAGAGAAAAAGCCATTGTAACAGCCTGTGTGCTACTCTGTCATGGAAATACTCCCCTCCTAAAGAGCAGGGGAAACACAAAGGGATTCTATGTTGTATTTCTCTGCCTGCCAGTGGCCAGCTCTGAGTGCTGGATACAAATTCATGCCACAAGAGTTGAGATTTTTCACTGCAGCCAGGCAGCTCTGCATCGTTACACAAACATCACTCGTGGGATTGTCCAACTCCTTTTGTTTACAGTACTTCACCTTGATCTCTCCAAAAGGAACACGGATACGTTTGGCATTACTGAAAACCCTGGATTCTGAGGATGCTCTAGAAAGCTGCAATGCCACACCTGTACACTGGAAGACTCTAAATGCCATTGCTATTCTACAACACCTCTGGCCAGGTGTGATGTAAAACACTACTGGGAGTAATTCTTTCTAACACTCCTCCAGAGTAACAAGGCCAGAAACACAGCGAGGGCCTATAAACGGCTGAGGGATCCAGCAGTGCTGCAGACAGCTGCTTCCCTGTCTCACAGGCACAAAGTCAGTGCCCACACTCAGCATTCCTAATACTTGGCTCGTTTGAAAATAGAGCACATGAGCTGTCCTTCCATAGCTCAGCTGCTCTGAGGATTTCCACAGATGCAAAACTTACACTGCTCAGCCATCGTGAGATGAGCAAACAAAATAGCAGGATTCCCTAAGTATCAGCAGTCTTGCTTTAGAATCAGCTTCTGAATTCAAAAATGTCTTAAACAAAAAGAAAAAAACCAACCTTTCTACCTCCATCCTTCTTTCATAGATAGTCTTATTTCTCTTTTGTGTTTTGGCAAAGGAAATTTATAAATTCAACTAGACTGTTTACAGTATAATCTTGAAAAGTGCAAATAAACGGCAGCAGATTATTATTAGCTTTCCAGCCGTGATCTCATTCAAAGAACACTGAAGTTATCTGAAACTTCCAGATGCCCTGATTTCCCCGAATGCTGGACGAGGTCCTGCCCATGCTGCCCGTTACCCCAGCAGCACAGCTGAGCCCTGTGCTGGGGTGGGTTACGAACACAGGCATTTGGGAGCTCAGCAGCAGCAGTGTGGCTGCCCAGGCTGCTCCTCAGCCTGCTGTTCCAGGCTCTGGAGCCCATTTCCATGGCCTGCCTCAAAGCCCCCACATGTCCAGTCTTGCCTCTTCAGCACAGCCACTGCCAATCATTTTCTTCGGCTGAAAAGAGAAAGGGAGAGGACTGAGCACAGTCACCCAGAAATAGGAAGCTGTAGCATTACTCACTACCTTGAGGACTTGCCCGCTCTTCCTTTTCAATTACTCAGCACATGTTCTGGAATCAGTTACTCGGTTTCTACATGCACCTGCCAAGGCCCAGTTTGGCAGGACAGCATCCACCGCTGAAGTCAGTGAGTCCTGCTCAGCTCCCGCAGCGAGAGGGAACCTGGCACTGGAGTGAGCCCTGTGCCCTCCCACTGCAGAGCCACTCATTCCTCAGCACAGCCTGCGACCTCCAGGGGAGGATTCCCAGCGACTCCACTGCCCAGCCTTCTGAGGGCTGCTGCAATAAAAAAGGGCAAATCTGCCCCCATGAAGGAAAATGCCATTTCCAAAAAAAGCCGCAGTCCTTAAAAATTCCAGCTTGCCACATACACTAAAGTCCCCTGTGCCAAGGCTCCATGTTCTGTTCTCGTGGTGAGACTCAGGGAGGGGAGTTTGCTTCAAGTATTAATACAGAGGTGGGGCTTCTGTCTTGTCTGGGGTTTTTTTGGCTTCTTGCAGTGAAAACAGAGTAGGGACATGGCTGAAAAAAACATGCATTTTAAAAAAAGTCGACTATAGGAAATTGCTTAACTGGAATGTGGCAACTTGCCACATTCTCTCTTTTAAAACAGCAAAACAGCTTTATTTTAACAAGCTGCTATGAGATTATATTTTGGGATTGTCAGGAAGAACAAAATACACTAAACCCCACTCTGTTCAAAATGCTTTGAATCTATAACACAAGATTTTAAGAGGGAAAAAGAAAAGCTTTGGTATGTTCTGCCATGCAGTGGGATCAGAGATTTTTAGTTTGCTCACCAGTTTTTGAGGATGCTCCCAGAGTACTGTGTACAGGCACTGAGGCACAAAATATAGGACTGTGAAACAGAACATGGTGTTGCAGAAAGGTTTTATTTATGGCCTTTTCCCCGATTTTGCTTTGAAATTACTGAGATGAGCTCTGTGTTCTACTCTGCTCTAAAGCTGCTGGTCAGTTGCTGGGTGTCTTTGACTGTTCAGTGAGGTTTTGTTCTGGACTAGTTCTTCCTTCCTACTCCCCTGCTACTCTGCAGGGCCACAGGCAGAGCGAGCGAGGCAACAGGAAAAGCAGGAGTGTAGGAGTCACCTCTGCAGAGACACAGCAGGATGTGACCTCTGTTCCCTCAAGAGGGCACAATGGTCAGATCCTCAAATCCAAGCTGGTGTCTCCCTAAAAGAAAGGCCATAGCAAGGACCAAAGTGAAGCTGTTAATCTTGAGTTAGAAACTAAATTTAATTACATCAGTGGTGCTTTGCAGGAGGAACTTAATTATTAACTGCTAAGAAGTCAGATTATTGCCTGTTCTGATGGATTCTTGCTAAACTAAGCTCAAACACTCTAGTACTTGATGGAGCTTCAACTCTGCTAAACTTTGATCTTACAAAGTGCTGGTGCTGCTCCTACCTGAAAGCATCCAGCTCCTGCAGCCTTGGAGCTCTGCTCGGGTAGGACAGAGTGTCTGCAAACCTGTGTGACCTGTTTGTCCAGCCCAGAGGCTCCCCTTCCCCACTGCCTGTGCTGCCCTGCTGCACTCTGAATTTAACAGCCTCTGACCCCAGTTTGCTCCATGAACTGCCTGAGCCCCATTTCCCAGGGCAGCACAGATTCCAGCTGAACGGGCACTGAGGCCCAAGCCAGTCTCATCTCCAAAGTACAGATATGGAGCTGTGCAAGGTGTCTTTTCAGCCTCAAATCCTAACAGAAGGCTGTATTAGCATGCAGCAAAGTACAGCTGAGGGAGGCTTTACTGCTACTAAACTTGGGGCTCCCATCCCTGTAGTTACACACAGATTGCTGCTGTTGGGTCTGCACAAACACCAGGCATGGTTCCCCAACACTGAAAGTTCTCTGGGGGTAATGATTCACCTAGTTCAGCCCCTTTAATCTCCAGTCTCTCTAAGAGACCACAACAACAACTTCTGAACGTGCTTCCAAAGCTATCCTAGATCCTGTCTGTGAAGGGCTTCTGTAAGATCCTAGATAATGAGACAAAAGGCAATGCGCTTAAAATGACCAGCTCAGAAGACAAAACCAGGGAGCTTCCACTGCTGCTTTAGAGTTTAGTCTTCCATGTATATATTTTTCTACCGAAAGGGACCTTACTTAGTCCAGTATGGATGAGTGCTGAACCAGCTTCTTGCAGTGCTTAGCTCCCGCTTGCTCTTCCTGTTTAGCTGAAACCCTTGTGCATGAAGCTAAGTAAAACTGACCCAGAGGTTGTTTATGCTTTCAAAGGGTATATGTTCTGTGCTGGAAATGAGTACCTCGATCCAGCCTGACTCCCTACTACAATAATAACTGGAAATGAACTCTGGACCATCGGTTCCCAGCCATTCTGGGTTAGAGCACGTTGCACAAGGAATATCCCAGCCTGGGGGAGGGGAAGGCTCCCAGTGACACGAAGCAGCACCAGCAGCTGCCCAAGGCTTTGGACCAGGAATGATCCATATGGGACCAACAAAAAGCAAAGGCAGACAGAGAGACAAAAGCACTTGTGGGTTCCAGAGCAGCTGAGAGGGACCACTATAAAGCCAACTACTATACAGTGTCACTTGAACTTGAACCTTGAGACTCACAGGTAACCTGTCTGTGTGCTCCAGATATCCAACCCAGATAAGCAAGGCTCCCTTTGTCTCCCAGCCAGGCCATCTGCAACAGCAATGTGAGAATTACAGTGCAATAAACGTGCAGTTAATTCCCTCCTTATCCCAACTTCCACAACGTCATGTCCCAAACACTAAATAAAATCAGGACCAGAAGCACTTTCTCTGAAATGCATCTGCCCTTGCTACGTGCCAAGAGAAGTTAGAAAAGCCTCTCCTGAATAGGCCGACTGCTTTCAGTTCCTCTCAGTGAGACTGTAACGTACTCAGCTTTCACTTGACAACATTAAAAACTCCCTCCTTGTCTTTGGTCATTCTGGAGAATGAGGAAGGATCAAAGCATGGGTTGAGTGTAGGCAGGGGGAACTGCAGAGTACACAACTTCTCACCCCATTGTCCCTTCCGCCCGTGGAGCATGCTGACACATCCAGGGTTTCGACACAATTAAATTGTAAATTAGTCTTGTCCTTCACAAAAGGCTCATGACACACAATGATCTCCAATGAGATACAATGACCTGCTAAATTCTCTATCGGTCTCCTGGGGTGTTTCCAGGACCTCCCTGTACATCATTCCCTAAAGTCAAACAACTGCACTTACCCACTGAAAGAACACGTGGCTTGAGCAACGGGAGGGGCACTTTCCTACATACAGTTCTTGACTGGCAGCTGTAGTTCGCTATCAGCCCCACGAAAAGCTTCAAGCACTTCAAAATCCAGAGAAAGAGCTTAAGAGTAATTGGACTTTAAGGTATTCCTGTAATCATTTCAGTGGCACAGATTTCAGAGATAGGTGTGAGCAAATTAAATCTTTGTACAAACAGTAAATATTATTTAGGCCATGGATAGCAGCACTTGCATGTTATGGAGGAGACCATCATATAATATATTTCTTGCTACATACATGGCTCAAAAGAGAGAAAAACAATTAGGTGTTAGATCTGGATGCTACAAGGGAGCTGAACAGCTATTGCTGTGAACTTCCAGGCATACTTGGGTGGATGGCAGTTTCATGCTGGGGCTCTCTCACACAGAATGGGAGCTGAACTGGCAAGAGAGCAATGCTGCTGAAAATATGCATTCAACAAGAAGAAAAAATAAAGGTTATCCTATAATTGTAGAATTTCTACCAACTTAGGGGTCAGGTGAAATAAGGCAGAGAAAGAATCCTTCTGTATTCTAAATATATCCACTTTCTCAGTTGGTTGCCTTTGCTATATGAATGTTGTTTTTAACTCCCTTGCTCATTCAAAACACACTAACATCAGACCAAGTCTGAAGACAGTACAACAGTACTTGTGTTTAAATAGCTGGAGCTTCCAGTGAGGGTCAAGGCCATGCTGTTTAAGGTTTTCAACCTTGAAAGGCACTTACAAAAAAACTGAGCCAGCAGAGACTAGAGCTAAATTCAGCTCTTATCCTAGTTTTAAACTGCTTCAACTCCTTTGTTTTCAGTACAGTCACATTCAATTGCTATTCCTGTAAAGGAAAGTGGGCTCACATAACCTGACATTCATCTGATGTCAGCTGGACAACCCCAAGGAATGTAAGTGGGGTCCTCAGTCAAAGCCAGCTCTACTTTTTGCTAGAGATGTCACTTACATGATACCTTTAGCAGACCAAGTGTTCCATCAAGTGATACGGCTATAAATAATTCACCAGCAACCCCACAACACTTGATTAAAACCTACTGAAAGAAGATCTAATTAAATTGTCTTTTAAAGAACAGACATGATATGACTGTGTGAAGGGCAGATGGCAAGCAGAAGCTCACTGGAACATGAGAAAATAATTTAGAGGCAGGTACCTTCATCTGCACTGAGTTGTGGTGATCACCTGTGTGATGCTGGCTGCTCTGGAGGCTACTCCCTCATCCTGCCTTTGGGCACTGCAGGTGTGGCAAGAGCACTGGCTGTCCTCACAGGCAGCATTTGGGCACCTGTGGGCACCTCATGTCTTAAACAAAGAGGTTGGAAGGTGGTTGCAGGTGTTTTAGTGCTGAGCAGCAGCCAGCAGGTAGGGGAGTCTTGGGACTTCCAGGCTGGGATTACTGGAAAGTAATTAAATGTGATTCTGGTGCAGCAGCCTGAGATCAGAGCTGTGCCATGGAACCCACCTCCCAGAGGCTACGGTCTGTTTGCAGTCAGTCATACTGGCACGGGGCAGGGGGAAGTTGTTCAACTATTTCAACACTTCAGAAATTAGCACTGCCAAACTCAACCCCCTCCTCGGTGGGTCTGCAACTGCTGCCACGCAGGTTAACTTGCAAAGTGCCCTTCCCAGAATGCCTGTCCTTTCAGGGCAGGAAGGTCACCTGCTGCAGGAAGTCTTATCCTCACACAGCTTGGCAAGGGCCTGCACGGGAACCACACTGCACTCTCCCTGCAAAGAGGTGCCAGCAGGACATCTTAGAGGAAAACCTCTCAAAATTATTTTTCCCAAATAAATGAGTGTTTCTTACTGATAAATTTCAAAATCCCTCATGCATCAGGGTGGCTCTCCAACTTTCCCATGTTCTCTCAGAGTTTGAGGTTAGAGCCACAGCTACTTGCATGAAGAGGCTTCAAGGCTCAGCACTTAGGAGAACTCTAAAGAATTCTAGCAATGCAGAGACTTGCAGAGCTCACTGATGCTGTTCCCACACCACTGAGGCTCTGTCGGGGAAGCTGACAGACCATGCTGCTAACCCACCCTGTAAAATACAGCCTGAATGTGGAGACTTTATTCTTTGCAGTATAAAGGGGCCATGCCTGCAATGGCAGAGACCTCACAGCAGGCTCCTCGTGTCAGGAATACAGGAAGACTGAAAGGGCTGAGCCAGCCTATTTATGTAGAGGATCCACGAGGAGTGAAAGGGAGAGGCAGGGACCAGACCATGTGTTTCCTCATGTGTTTCCCCTTCCCCCCTGCACCTTGGTTTTGCAGCAGCAGGAAAGATCAAGCCAGAACTGTGAAAATTGCTGAGTCAGGTCGTGCCTGTGGGGCCTCGAGAGGCTGTCACAGTGCTGGGGCCAGAGGACAAAGCCTTGTGCTGAGGCAGAGCTGAGCAGCTGGAGAGACACTGCAGGGTGGGGACACAGCCACTGCAGGCACAGGCAGGAGGCACTGGGCAGCAGGGACATCATGGAGCCCTGCCTAGAAAAGATGAAGAACCAGAAGCATTTTGTATTAAGAGAACTGGAAAGAGGATGCAGGTTAAGCCTAGCAGGATTTAGCTTAGAACTGGCCAAGTTAGCATAAGGAAGAAGGCCAGAAATGAGCATGGGTGTCTCTGTAAGCTCCCCTGCAGGCTCAGAGCTCTTCTGATGTACTGCAGTAGTCTCTAACACTGAGAGACACGTCCTGTTTCGGCACAACGGTTCAAAAGGACACTGAAAAATCTGTTAATAAAATGCAAATTAAATGCTAGAGGCAGGATCTGCCTCTTCATTAGAAGAGCAGCTGGACTGACTGCAGAGAGGAGCTGCAAGGAACCCCCAGACACTCCTGGGGACTCCAGCTCCGGAGTCAGAGCTGCACCACCACTACATCTGTTGCCAGAACACTCCCTGCACTGACAGCAGGGCTGCCACTGCCTTCAGTTTGAAATCTTATGTTGCCAGGTGTCCATTCACTGTAAAGCTCTTTGCCTCAAACCCCAAACTAGTTATTCTTGGCAACTGAGGCAATTTGAATAGCACAGTAGAAAAAAATAAGGAAAGAACACATCAGTGGAACTAGAACCTGCCTTGGCAGCACAATGGTGGTGTAGATTTAGTTTCCACAAGAATTAAAAACTAAATATTAATGTCATCCTAGCAAAAGTGTTCAGTTAGCTCTTGCTAAGTTACCTACCCCTCCAGTTAGACTGGCAGGTGAGAAATGATAAGGCTCACTTAGTGAGAGGTAAATAGGTAATTACTGCTACAGAGGTGCACTCAGCATCACTACAGAAAACATCTCCCAAAGTAGGATTGCATCTCCTACAAATGCAGTCTCAGCACAAACCCAGCCAGTGTTTCAGTGCAATAGCTAAAGACCCAGATCACAGTAGCTTTCCTTTCTCCTTCCAAACATGAGTTTCCACAGATTCCACTCCTGTCCCTAGCCAAGACTGCAGAGGGATTTAGGCTGCATGGAGAGGCATCACACAGAAACTCTGCCTTGTTATACCCAGACAAAATGCTACCAATACAGCAGTGCTTAAATCAGGCCTTTAGCAGTCAGCCAGTGGTTCTACAAATATTACACTTGACCCACAAAGCAAGACCAAACCAGTTTCAACATACATAATATCCTGTCTGAATACGAATGGGGCTGACAAGCCCTTTGAGATCTCCTCTGGGGTTTCTCTCAGCTTAGCTGTGTGAGCAAATGCTAATGCTCTTTGGTGTTGGTGCTCACATTGGCTCTTCCAGAGCTATTCCACACACCCTTGTGTTTCATAGGAAAAAGGAAAGAAAAACCTGCAACCTTCCTTCTTCCAAATGGCGAAGGCTGAAGGCCTGTGCAGAACTCCCCAAGCAGATCAGTCTCCTCAGAACAATACCTGTGGGTTTTAGTCAATTGTTTCCTTAAAACAAGGGAGGATAGGCAAGGGCATAGCTTCCAGAATTCACTAAAATGAGGGGAAAAAACACTTCATCTCATCTGTACTCAGAGAGTTTCATACCACTAGCTGAGCCACTCAGACCTGTCTCTGTAGAAATGATGGGAAATTAAAGTCAGAAGACTTCGTAAGAAATGTTTTACTTTGTGGAAAGTTTCAGTTTTGCTCATAAAGACAAAAGGCCTGACATGTTTTGCTTGGCAGATAAAGAACAGTTTTTAAGGAGACGTATAAAAAAGTCAGGAAGCTTTAAATACAAAATCTCTCTACTTAAGCTTATTTCAGAGGAGCAACGTAACTGTATTTTAAAGCAGGATTTAGCCCTCTAACTTACTCTAGAAATAAAAGGAAAAAACTGCTCTGGAAGAAGAAAAATGTTGCTAGAAAATTTGTAGGAACCAGATGTGGAGAGGTTCTCCAAGAGCACTGCAGGCAGCATGAGGGGCATGGACACACCTCTCACCATAACCGCACTTAGTGACAAGCCCATTACCTCCTCTAGCGACGTCTTTTAGTGGTGATGACCAAAAATCAATCTGTAGTCCTCAATCTGTAAAACCTACTGATTATTTCTTCTCTTCAGTTTGTTCAACATCATTAATAACTAAAAATAAAACCTCACACTGGAACCTTCAGGCCTCAACAGTAACCCATACACAGCAACAATGAGGAGCTGAAGACTTCCTTTCCAAATTTAGATTGCTTCAAACAGAAGTGAAAGTTCTTTGATAAATCAACAAACCCACATTTTAGAAGCACGTACAGAGAGCAGAACTGGGCAGGAGGGTGCTAAACTCATTGCAAAAAGCTTCTGAATATTTCCAAGGCCCCAGCCCTGAGGCTCCTGGCTGCGTGCTGAACACTGGGGTCAATGACCTGTTCTGGCAGCATCAGATCAGACCAGATCAGAGCCTGGATCTCCTGCATCCCAGCAGCATTCCTCAGTGCCACGTTAATTACTGCTCTAAAGGGGAGCTCACAGCCTCTGCTATTAGAGCTCTTCCATGTGGGATAACTACTAATCATCCTATCAGGAGCACTCCGTAGCCCCGACCAAAGCATGATTCCTTACTCTGCTGCTTAAGTGTCCTGTGATCCTCCCCTGCTTCCCCAAGATGCACACAGAACCAACTGGATATTGTCACTAGCTAGAAAAGGAATGAGAGAACTGGCCTCTGCTCACTTTTAATACATACAGAAATGACAATTATATTTTACCTTTAAAGACAGAATTTGAACAGTCTTGACCTCAGGTGTTTAAGTCCAATGAGATTTGGATCTTCCATCTGCCTCCAACCCGAACAGGTCAGACCTCAGCCCCTTGTGCTGCACGTAGAGCAGGATGAACACCATACACATGTGATCAGCCTCTGCTCTGATTCCCTCAAGCCCCAAGAGCAGGACCTAAGCTAAGGTTTGAGCTTCCACCTCAGGAATGCTCCAGGGTTCATTTTAAACAATCATGCAAAAAGCAGGTTTACAACGAGGCCAGGGAGCTGAGGCACAGCTCAGGTGACTGTCACCTAGCACAGGGAACACCACAGCTGCAGCAGTGATTACTGCCTGGCCTTGGAGCTGCGCAGTGGGAGCAGGGCTGGCTGGGACATGCCTCTGGGATCCCTGGGTGCCACAAGAGCTCTCTGCAGCTCTGGCTTAAGACAAAAGGCCTCTCTGACTACCTGTAAACTTTGATGCTTCCCAGTTGTCCTCTCACCTTACAAGGCAGAGTTTATCTAGTTTAACTGGGGACTGATCCTGTCCTAGATTCTGGGGTCTATCCCAGTGAGGACTGGCTGCAGGAAAAGCTATGCCAGAATGCCAAACTGTTTCCTAATCATGTGCTAGACTAGGTGCAGACTCCCACCAAGAAGCAGGAATGCCCATGACACTTCCATGCACAACTGCTCACAAGTCATGTGTTGGAAGAACTGCCTGTTTCTTTTGGAGCAGGTGTGTTTCCAGATTCACCTGCTGTGGCAACTCCGTGCTGCTGGTAGTGTCAACTGTGTGGGATTGCTCCACAGGAGTGAGAAATGAGCAGGGAGGGAAGTCTGAGAGCTGGCTGAGTCAGGATCATCCATACATCACTCTGTGCCTTTCACCACAGCAGTAATCCAGTCAATATATTCTCCAAGCCCCCAAACAGTGGGAGATAGCCAGGCTTGCTTTCAGTACCATTTTCCTTTTATTAATAATAAAAAAAAAAAAATTCCTCTAAGCTGAAAATAATGGTAAGAAATAGTAACCTTAAAGGAAAGGTGAGGATTTATCCCTCAAGCATCTGATAGACTACACTCTCAGTTGCAAGTATCATTGTAAGTGAAACTATTCCCTAAATAATTTGGTAAGTCACATGACTTCTTTGTTAAGTGTTCCTATTTATGACCAAACCAGGTGATAAATTTGTGTACACCATGCTGACTCACAGCTGTACATCTGTCTCTGGCGTGCAGCTGGAATGCTGCTCGGGGCTTTCCTTGGGCAAAATGCAGTTCACAGCATTCAAACTGGAGCAGCAGCCCAAGTTCTGCGCAGGTGGGATCTGGGCAAGCTTGGTCACAACCAGGAGTTCAGCTGGACACAGCTGGGGCTCAGCTTGGCTACTTCCCTGATTAGATCAGTTCTGTGCACACAACAAAGGTCAGAAGTCACATGCAGAGACTGAGGCTGGTGTGGCACTGCAGGCTGCAGGTTCCTGTTGCTGTGTGCCAGCACGGACGGACAGAGCTCCCAGCCAGGCTCTGCCCAGCTCCTGCACTGCAGCTCCGGGGCTGGGAGGGTCTCCAAGCTGGCTGCAGGAGGATGAGCAGGAATAATGCTGTGTGACCAGAATCCAGTGACCACACAGGCAGCCTTAGAAAGGCAAAGACAGCACAGAGCCTTACCCTGACATTTCATTTCTTGCTTCCCAATCAGTGCACCATGGAACCTAACCCAAGGCAAGAAGCACACAGAGCTTGACGGAAAAGTGAAGAGTCCCTTGTCCTATCTTCATATTGATGATAACCTGCTCACCAGAGCTTCTCCTGGGAACTCCAGGTAAGTGAAAACACTGCTGCTGTTTTTGTGTCAACATTTATATAAAATCAATGGTAGGAGATGATTTCCAAATCAAAATTCCATTATGATGTGGAAATTCTGATCAGAACTGTCACAAAGGAAAGATGATGTCTTCAGACTAGATAATGATTTATGGTCTTCCCTTCTTCCAAGTCAAACAGAATCTGTGTTGAAGACTATCTTGTACAAGAAGTGCACAAATTTAAGAAAAGACTCCTACAAAAACACAAGACACTTAAAAAAACCCAAATGTGTTACATATATGCAAAAAGTAAGATGAAGTAAGAGACCTTCTCTTACATAAGAACTGCTGGGAAAGGAAGTCTTTTCAGCTGAACAAAGCTCATGAACATGTGGCTACAGGTTGCAGTTTGGCCTGAAAAATTCACTACTCCCACTACTTCCAATTTACAAACACAGTTGTCCTTCCCTTATGCATACCACATGCCCAACTTCCAATCTGCAAGTGTGGACTATTACAATCCCTCTTCCTCTCATGCCTCCCCCCATTTTCAAAGCGTGTGTTTCTGCTCAGAGATTGCTTGGTAAGATAAGCCTTTTCTAGACAAATTGCCAAATGAATTGAGATAATGCCAAAGCAAGTTCAAACAGATTTAATCCACAGGTACCATTCAGCCACTGTGAACGACTGATTTGTGGAGAGTAGACTGACTTATCTGTGACACAGCTGGAGTCAGGCTTTTTTGATCCAGTGCTCTGTTTGCTGAAGGTGCTGAACAGAAGACATTCCCGAGGAAGAAGCCAAACCGATCTTTGCACACAGGGCCAGGAGTGTCTCTATCATGGATCTAGTCTGGCCAGAGAGCCAGGAGGACAGTGTTCCCAAAGAGCAGGCAGACCTCAGAATGCGTGCTACTACTGCCTCACCCTGACACTCCCACCACAATCAGTTTGGAGGCAGCAGCCATGCCAGAGCCACTGCAGTCAGCTCTTCTGAGGCAAGAACCGAGCTAGAAAGAAAATACATCTGCAGTCTAAATCCACTCTAGGTCTCGCAGTTCAGCCTTCCTGCCTCACCTTTGTTGCAGTCAAAAGTGGGGGGCTGGGGGAAGGTGTCCCACTTAGTCTGGGGATTCCCACAGCTCACCAAACCAGCTGTTTCCAGCTGAGAAACCACAGGAACCTTTCCTGCTGCCAGCACCTGCAACTGTTCTCCTCACCTCCAACAGACTGGCTTGAGCTGCGGTTCCAAGTTGGATGTGCTTCACTATAGATGTCTAGTCCCACCATCAGTTTCCCAGCCAGGGAAATGAATCCAGAAAGATACTGCTTTCACAAAGAAATGCAGCTAAAAGTAATATGCTTCTAACTTTGCAAAACCACTTTGAGTCATGCAAGGGATTAGTGTAAGGAAAGAGGTAAAGACTGACAGAGTTATTTCCTTCCAAGGATGCTTGGAACACTGGATGCTCACTACATGGCAAGACAGTTTTTGCTCTCTTACATATGGGTTAAAATTAACATTATTTTCCATTTCAGTTTTGTAGTCAACTTGAGAAGTGAGTAAACCTGCTAGGACAGAACTGAAAGCACAGACTAGCACTGGGTAAAAAGAAAAACACACAAGCACTTATCAGGCAGAACTTGTACCATTTTAAAAAACCCTAAGCAGACCTTGTGGCATCAAAGAACCCGGTCTGCTAATAACCAAACTAAAAGAACCTACTTTCCACTACAGGGAAACTCCCTGCCCTTCTAAGAAACGGCCTTCCAACATGGGAAACGGGGTCAGCTCACATAACGCATTACACTCAACACATCCTTTGCAAGCAATTCCCACAGCCCTTTATTTCCCCTTCTTCCTGTATCTCAGCTCTCCCTGCACTCTTCTGAGCCACCGTGAGCACTTATCTGTACCTGCCAAGGTCCAGTTTGAAATACTTATCTACCATGTGCTTTATTTTGAGAACACCTTACAAGCAAGAGGAATGAGGAAGGACTTAAAGCATTGCAGTAAACGGGGAGGGAGCTAAGCATGAGCCCAAGTGCCCTTGGTTAGGTTGGTGTTCTTGACCTGGCGACACACACACGATGAATCATGTGCCATATGTGACAGCCACCTGAGGCACAGAGGGAAGCCCTGGCAAAAGGACCACCAGTGTGTCTATGTGAAAAATAACACAAGCATTTAGATGAGTTTGCACTGCTGTGTTACGCTGTTACAATGTGGATTCCATTCACCTTTCAGCTGCTTTCAGAACTTCAGGGCTGTGCTTCCCTTGGGATCAGAAACAGCCACGAGTATGCACTGCTGTCTGTCCCGTACCTTCACTACACAGTTACCAGTTATATTAATGGTACTAAGTTTTCATAGTTCTTTTTACTCTCAAGTCTTTGCACAGAAGAAAAGCCCTGTGAGGCTTCAGCCTCAGCCTAGATGAGCTCACAGTTCAGGACACATGTAGAGTACAGACGTGGCTCGCAGCACTGCACCACCAGTAGCCACAAATCACGACCGACAGAGCCATTTGGTGACTCGTTGAGGGCACCAGGGAAGCACAGCAGGCCCTGGAGATCTGTGAGCTCCCAGCTCCACTCTGGACCCTTCAGGAGCTGCCTCCACAGTCCACCCAGCAGTACCCAGCTCCCTGCGGGACCAGAGCTCGTGTCTGTGCTGACACAATCCCACAGGCAGAGGCACACAGCCACAGGGGCACTGCTGGCACGGGAATCAGGGCACGGGAACTCCACCTGGTACCTGCGACAGCTCTGGGCCCACCTCCCTAGGGTGCCCCACAAGCAATAGCAGCTTGGGGAAGCAAACATAGACCCTAAGCTCCTGCAGTCTGGCTCTGTGACCACAGCCTGGCACAGTCAAGCACAAGACTTAGGCTATGCCTGACACGTATTTTGGTACATGCAACCAAACAGTGCAAAGAACACAGAGTCTGTACCCATGCCCACAGCTCCACATGTGGGCAGAGATCCAGCGCTTGGTAGAACTCCCAGAGAAATCACACTGGACTGTATATCAAAGAGATTTTCTTCTGATCATAAATTTTATGATCATCAGTGAATGTGGCACCCATTTGTTTAAACAGATAAATGCTGAAGAGGATTGCGTGCACACACTCAAGAACTATCACTAGAAACAGCTTTTGTTACTTTAAGAGGAGCCTCAAGATAACAGAATGCCTTTATACCTTGTGAATAAAGGTTTTCTTTTAGAACAGGTCCACTAGCAAAATAGTAATGATCATTTTCCGAAATGATGCTGATCGACATTGTTTGGGCATCAAAAAGGCCGTCAGCAGGGCAGCCAAAAGGCTATACAAATATTGTTTCACAGAGAATAGCCTTTTGAATGCTATTTGGAGGTGACAGGAGGAAGAACAGCGTTATAAATTTGGGGGGAAGAAAAGAACCAACCAAAACAAAACAACCCACAAAACAAACCAACCAACCAACCAAACATAACCACAGAAAATGTCAGAAGAAGAATAAAGGAAGAATGATACATTTCCATGAGGCTGTGCCAAAAGCTACCTATCACCTATTGTCTCACAGTTTTCCTCCCAACCTTCATTTCTCATGTGATGGATTTTTCAGCATGTAGGTTTATTACAGTTACACTGTTTTGAAGATCTTTCTTCCTAAAAAACCCCAGTGCTCTATCCAGCTCCACAGTCTCCAGCACCAGGTAGAGAAGAGCATTAGCGTTTACATCAAACTTGAATCAAAGAAGGGGACAGGAGGGGATTGTTCGCTTAGAGCAAAACTACCTGCACAGAAGGGAAAAGGAGATGTTATTTAAGTATCTAAAGGTCAAATGAACTAAGGAAAAATACATCTACTTTCCCTTTCTAAATACTTATGCAGACTTTTGTACAGATTCAGCACTTCTGTGAGAGCAACACAACAGTGCATGTTTTGTGCTTGAAGAATGTCATATAATCTTTCTAAACAGCAAAACATCTCTCCAGCCCGGTCCATGATGCTTTTTGAGCCACAGCAACAGAGGGAAAAGGAGGATCAGATTAGATCAGTGAAACTGAGCCAGGGATAGAGAGACAGGCCTGGAGCAGAGGGCAGGAACCATCAGGAGCAAACACCAAGGACCTGAGGCAAAGGGGAATCCTCCCAGCTCGCCAGAACAGCGAGTGCGAGTGGGGACGCACCACCTGCCAGGGAGCCTCGAGTCACCTCTGCTCCGCGCCTCACATCGCATCCCGCTCCAAAGGGACACGGCAGCCCGGCACAGGCCCCAGGGCGCGGCGGGGCGGCCGAGCACGGCCTCACGGAGCTCCCGCGCACCCGCCCGACAGCCCGCGGGGCTGCCCCGCACCTGTCCGCGCTCCGCCAGCACCGCGCTCCGCTCCGCAGCTTCCATGGCGGGGGGCCCCGCCGCGCCGGGAGCACCGAGCCCGCTGACAGCTCCGCGGCGGAGCCGGGGCGCTTCTACCCCCGCCAACACCGCTCGGCCCGCGGAGAGGGAGCGGGCGCGGCGCGGCCCCGG
>VZRF01004997.1:690486-708397 GCA_013396875.1 Vireo altiloquus
CCGCAAGCGCGCCCGCTCCGCCCCCGCCGCCGCCCTCAGCGCCCGCCGCGGCCCCGGGGCGCTCCCCTCAGCGCGTCCCTCACTCCTCGTTTCCCGCCTCCCCCCTCGTGCCCGCCTCGGCTCCGCAGTTCCCGCCTCGCTGCCTCCCTCTCCCCCCTCCGCGCCCGCCTCAGCCCCTCGCCGCCCTGGCAGCCTCCCCTCAGGTATGTCAGGGCTTGCAGCTCGCCCGCTGCCATCTCCGCTCCGCGCCCCTGGAGAAAGCAGGACCTGCCCAGCCCAGGGCAGGTGTGAGCGGGCATTGTGATAAACATTTTAGTGAATATAAGCTTTGAGTGCAATAGGTGTGTGGGCTCATTCGTATCATGAGTCGTAGGGCACTTTATGATGGCCTTGTGGAATCGCTGTGGTTTCAGCTTTAACAATGGAGATGTGAGAAAAATAGTCCAGGTAGCTGCATTACATTTGGTTTCACAGCCAGCCCTTGTGATGGACTCACAGAGAGCCGAGCTGTCAGGAACCACTCATCTCGCCGTTATTGGAATTGGGACTATTCGTCTGCCAGAGAGGCAGTTAGGTTGTACCTTGCTGACAGAAGAAGACAGCCTCCTTAATTTGCACTAAATTGATACCAGGTTTTAAAAGCTTAAATGACATCTGAGCCACGTGTGGCAATACAGAAGGGAGATTCCTGAAAAAAAAAAAAACTATGAATTTAGGACATGAGGCAGTAGAGCAGGGCAAAGCAGCTGACACTGAGCTGTTTTTCTCATAGTTAGATAAATACTGGTATCCACATTAGTTTGTGTGGGTTTGTATCAAGTAGTGTGGCATATGCTGTTTAGTAATTTTCTTAAGAATGTGGGTCAGGTTAAGTATTTTATTTCATTGTCATTATTCACATGCCGTAAATTTTATACGCAGTAAGGGCTTTGCTGGATTAGGATTTAATTAGTTTGCCATCTGATGAGCCCTGTGGTTTTGGGAAAGTAACTTTGCTCATTACATGCGTATTTCTGACCTTGTGAAAAAGCCTTTATCTACCCTGTCTGCCCTCAGGAGTGCTAGAAGTTTAGCACTGGAAATTTTAGTATCTAGAACTCTGACAGGTTGAAATCCTCAAATACACGTGACTGTGGAACTCAGGAATGTTATTTACAAGATACTGTTCTTGTAGACATCTTCTGCATGCCCACCTGAGAATATCCATTTGCTTACAGACAGGAGGCCGAGCGCATTGCGTAAGAAAGCAACCTAGGAAAATTGTGGGCCGTGCATCACAAGATACTTGGCATTCCCTGCAGTGTTTGTGTGCTGGGAGTGCCGGCCTCATTACCCGGCTGCCATCCGTGGGCAGCATTCCAGTCCCGGCACACAGGGCTGCCCTTGGGCCTGCAGGAGAAATGTGCTGACTAAACACTGCCTGTGCGTCCATCCCTGCTCAGCATCGCTGCTGCCTCGCAGGTCGCGGGGCTGGCACCTTCCCAGGAGCTCAGGCTGCTGTTCCACCACAGACTTTGTGTGCAGTCCTGGTCGTTGAAGTTGTCTGTAAGGAGAGGGGGTAAAAGCACTGCTTATTGGAGGGTTTGAAAAGAGAAATACCATGGCTGGGCCACGCTAGAAGGACCATGAGAGAACACTGAATGTACTGTTTGCCCAGGGATTTCCAGAAGTGACATATTTCATGTTGTACTTTACACATTTATTAATGCACTTGTTAGGATTTTTCTTTTAATGTACAGTTTATGTGGTGTGAACATAAGAACTGCATTCTCTAGAGGAAAACAACTGCTTTTTTCTTGAATTGAGTGAACCATACCCACATTGTCAACTTCATTCCAATGTGAATTGTGCCGTGGCCTTTTTTTGCCACTATGTTAAAAAAAAAATAGTTTTGAAAATAACCATAAAATGTGGAATGCCTGAACTGGATCAGAGAAAACTGCTAAGTCCTTGGTTAAGCCACTGGCCTAAGGATTGAGGGGATTTCTCTTCCCCACTGCCCCCCATTGCTCTTGCCCACACAGATCAGGTTCTAGCTACCCCAATAAAGCCCTAACCTTGCTAAGTACCCCTGGAAGTCCTGGCCTGTAGACCATAGCAATGGTCTTGGACTCAGTAACATAAGCTCACTGGAGAAAAGCAACCTTTTTTTTATTTCTGAAGAAAGAAAAGCACTGATACATTTCACATGCTGCCTGTATGAAAAGCCTCTATTACCTTTTTAGCTAGCTTGCCCCAATTTCATTCAGCTATCACAACACTGAATTTAGATGATGAGACTGAATTACTCTACTTGATGTGTTTAACACATAATAGAGACCTGTTTTAAGAAGATGTAGTGTTGGGATTTGAAGAGCTGAAATGTTAGGTATTTCAGATAAAAGAGGCCTTTATTATCGGTGATTTTCCCCTCAAAAGCTTCCTCCTACACAGCCATAGGAGTATTCCTCTCCCCGGCACAGCACAGGAATACACAGTAGCTCTGGCATGCTCCTCTGCTGGGAAGCTGAGAAACTTAAGTCCTATTTTTAAACCTGCTGCTGGATATTCTTGTTAGGATATACAGAGAAAGTGAGGATGGTGAGATGGTGTTCCTGGAACAAATCCTCACCATCCCCAGCTTAGATATCTCCATTGCCTGCAACTGAGCCAAAGCAGTTCACACAAGTATAAGCTATGACCTGCACCTTTAAGAAAAATTTTAGTGTAGGTCCACTTCTTCCATGGACTTCGTCCTGCTCAGCTGTCTGTGTCAAATGGCACAGTCGAAGGCAAGGGATGGACCAGCAAATCCACAGGTTTGGCAGTGGTGGATCCCAGTGAGTCAGGGACAGATACAGGAAACTGAACTGTGTGCTGACAATAATGGAGGAAGAGCTGTGAAAATTAAACACTACTCTTGTTCTTAAAAATAATTTTCATGGGTGGGGAGAACGGTTGAGCTTGGGCAATCTTAAGAGAATTTCTGCCCCAGAAGTGGAGGGCACAAGAAACTGCTGTGTAGCTTCACTCAGTGTTTTCTGTGGCCAGGTGTCGTGGTTTAACCCCAGCTGGCAACCAAGCACCACCAGCCACCCACCCGCTCACTTCCCCTTCAACAGAAAGAAACTTTGAGATGGGACTGAGGGGAGGAGGAGTGGAGTGATGTGTTCATCTTACCTTCTGGAGTCACGTGAGTAAACAAGAATTGCAGCTGTTACAGCAACCAGAAACTTTCTAGCTTTAAGAACATAAGAATTTTAGTTGTGTATAAAACAAATAAAGCCCTCAACATTTATTTTTAGAGTAATCTCTTGGGTTTTGCAGTCTTTCTTTAGCATTAGCTGTGTTGCAATAGTGCTGCCTTTTTGTCTGCTATTTATCACCAGTCACTTCTGTTTAGACTATAAACTGTTTGGGGCAGGAAGAGTCTTTTACTCTCTGCTTGCACGGCAACGCCTGAATCTCAGCGAGAAGCCTCTAAGCTCTGCTGTAATATAAATACTCAATAATGACAGTCCCAGAGGCCTTAGCCCCCACCCCACTTGGAGCCCTGCCAGCCCGTGGGGTTTGTTCTAGCAGCAGACGTGCCAACAGTGAAAAGTGACAAATTTTGTTGGCAAAAGATATTCATAGGTCTAACAAGGATAAGAAACACCCGCCTTTAGAAACAGAGGCTTATGTCTCTCCAAGGATAAACACACCCTAGATTGACTCATGCTGGCATAATCCCCTTGTGCAATTTGTATATTGGCATTAGATATGTATGTGAGGCAAAAAGACAAATATTTGGTTAACAAAACAACACAAGGATAATAAAAAATAATTAGGCAGCTTTACCTCTCAGAACACTGCAGCAGGTGAGCTGCTGCTCTTCCCCTCAGGTGTATTCCTGCAAGCAGAGCTTCCTGATGTTTGTTTTATTTGCAGCAAAATAACCAGTTTATTTCATTAAATGCTATCAGAGTAAAAATAATTAATAAATAATTAAATTCATCGAGTCCAGTAGCACACAGTCTGGTGAGGGAGAGGGTATATACTGTGGTGGAAAAAGCAGGCTCATATTCCACAAGAGAGCTTTGTCAAGCGTATTGCATAAGGAGATTACAGGCCTGGGTCTGAAACAGGCTGAAGGTTTTAGTTGTGTTTGTCATTAGCACGCTGTGAACTGCAGCACAACAGCCCCTCTTTCATCTGGGTGAGAAAAGGCTCCAGGTCCATCATTATGTTTCTGGAGCTGGGACTCCACATGGCTATTAGCTTCATTCCCCAGAGCCTTTTCTTGGTGTTTAAATAAAGGAGAGGAGCTGGGCGGGTTAATCATCTGCTCCCATTATTCCCGTGCGGATCCGTTTGATGTGACAGCCCTTTGGAAAGGCCCCGGGTCCAGACTCTGCTGTGCACGCCCTGCACGAGGCTTGTCCTGCACTCGGCCTTTGCTAATGGAGTTATGTTGATTAGCAAAATGAGAACAAACTCCTCCCACCCGTGTGCCCTGCGTCTGTCAGCAGCTCTAAATCAGTGCCAGGTTTTCTGGCAAAAGGAGAAAAAAACCCAAACCAAACTTGTCATGATGCAGCCACTTCTGTGTGGAGGTTTTACCACCGGCTCTGGTCCTGTTCTGTGGGAGGCCTCCTCTCCGGTTCTGCAACCCTTCCTCCACTTGTGTGTGTGCAGTGCCTCACAAGTGTGGTGACCACAGTCATTTCTCAAGCAGTACATTATGTCTCTCATTACATACCTAGCAAGAGGGCTGTCCTGGGATCAACAGGGCCTGCTGGATAATCCACATCCCTTTCCATGGGAGGAGCAGCACCACAAAGACCACTAGATTCAATATCCACGTTCTTCCCAAGATCCATCTGCGCATTTGATGTAGCTCTGTCCTTCTGCTGTGCATGGTGGGACCTGGGAGGAGCTATTGCCATCTCCCACTTGTGAAACATCCAGGAAATCTCTTTCTCGGAAGCATTCTGGTGCGGGTCTTGTAGCTCTCAGCTGTGTCGTGGTCCCTCGGGAGAGCCTGCATGCACTGACAGATTGTTTTAGAAGAGCTGCGAGAACTCTGCAATGGATAAAATGGAAGGAGCCGACTTCTACAGGTTTCTAAATATTGAGACACTGCAAAAGAGGCTGGGCCAAATTATATGAGTGGAGGGACTGCCCTGATGCATCTGATGGGCATTGCCTGTGGCATTCCTTCATTGGAGGTGGAATTCTGCATGCAGCTGCCTGTGCGTTCTGCTGTTCCTCTTGGGCTCACAGCCTGCTCCTGCTCTACTGAGTCAGGAAACCAGGTCTGTAAAAAGCCTGCAGATAGTCTAAAAGCTTGCAACATTATGAAGAATATTTAGAAACTTAAACCTGTCTGCTGCAAAAAAATGGCTCAGCAGGAAGTCCTTAGATTGATGATAATAGAAAGGACATTTTATTCAACTATCAATCATTCTCACTCTTGATGAGTTGAGAATTAATCTGCAGAAGGAAAAGCAAGCACAGATCTTTTGTTCCTTCCAATTCAAAGTCCTTTGAAATCAGCGTCTTCCCAGTCAGTAAGTTCTGGATTAAGTCCTTGTTCCGCCTTCCTTTCCCCTATCCTTACAGTACCGTGAAAATTCAGGCTGTTTCTCTTTACTTCCTTCCTCTTCATAAAATGTCTAATAATCAGCCATCTGGTGTCCAAGATGCCTTGAGTATTAGGGCATTTCCTTTATCCAGGGGAGGCTTGTGAGAAGAAAGATAAATGTGTCCATGACCCATCCCTGCTGCGTGCTGATTGGGGTCTGGCAGTTTTTCTTTGTTCACAGTGATTACAGTAGTGCTAAGTTGTTTAGGAGAGAAACGTATTTAAAGGGTGAATCTTAGTTTCTGGTCTACTATATTTCATGGCATTGCTTAATTATGCTTAATGAGAATTCTGTAGAACAGAATTAATGTAATACATGTTAAAGACAGAGTGGGACTTTGAAGGGAAGATGCAAAATGAGATCTATAGAAAATACTGTGTATCCTAAAGAACTGCAGTCTGGATTCCTTCTTATTTTAATTCTGCCTCACAGTGGCACCCTATTTTTCAGAACTAGCTAAAAAACTTAACCATTTCCTTTCATTCTGTATTCCAGAGACCACAGCTGCAAGACAGGCTGTGTGCAGAGCTCTGTTCAAGTCAGTGTCAGTCCTGGGGAACAAGGGTTCTGTGTAAAACTGGGTCAGGTCTCAAGGTAGCCAGTGGCTTGACATTCAAGTTTAGGAGGAAAATATTGACAGGCACAGAGAAACTGTGACAGAGCATCCACTGGACGATAGCAGTTTTTTAAAACAAAGCCTGGAGGGAGAGGGCAAGTCAGGCTACAATGAAAACAAAAGCAGCAGGAAGAATCTGCAGTCTTAGCTCTGAAGTCAAAGGAAAAAACCTACCCCCTTTTATTCTGTGACAACTTGTAGGCCAAATTCTTGACGCAAAGGAGGTTTGTGTCTTGATTTGTGAGCTCTTGAGAGCTGCAAATTTTGTGTTGCTTTTGTGGTGGCATGAGGAGATGCCAGCAAGGTCCTGTTCATATGCACAGAATGATGCTCCCATCCCATTAGGGTATGGACAGACATTTGTACCAGGAGTCTTCACTTGATGGTATGTTATAAACAGTAAACGATTTTCATCCAACAGGAATTTGTCAGGTAAAAGAGACATAAAAAGAAATGTCCTTGAAATACCTTTAGGCTGTTTCTGTTACACCTTGGTTCTCAGCAAACACATATTTCTAACTTATTTTTTTTCTTGAAAGTCACCTCACCTTTAAGGGCATGTACTGTCCTAATCCCTGCTTGAACTCTGCGTACAGTTCAGCCTGTGGATTATGGCACCCATATAATACATAAGCTATTTAGTGCACCCATTAATTAACCAGCTAATAGCATACATAGCATGAGTCTGAGGAGTAGAATGGCTGCCCAAACTTTCTGTGCAGGACTGTGCAAAGCTTCCTTTAAGTGGAGGCTTAGGCAGTGTAAAGAGCCAGGGCTTCATGCATATGCTTAACTTCTCACAGAAGACAGATGCTGCCCAAACTACTCACCAAGAACAAATGCACAAGCAGATAAACCTTTTTCTGATGATGCCAGAGAAAATAGTGAGCCACATATTCTTCAGTCTACTCAAACACAGTAAAAGTCTTTATAAAATCCAATGGGTTCTGGGGTTAGAATGTATGATATTCCTAAAGGTGGAATCATGACTCCTTAGACAGAAAATGCTAGAAAGCACAGCCTGTCTCAGTATTTTATTTTTGGCAGTAGCTGCCAGCGTGGTAGGGCTCAGCTGCCCCAGTTCTGCACAAGTGCACACTCTGATCTTGCTGAGAGTGTCTGGGGAGAGAATGGTCTTGGCCAGTTCTTGTCAGCTTTTGAATTCAGTCTCCTGATTTTCTGCTCGCTCTTCTTCCTCAGTTTCCATCACAGTTATTGACTTTCTCAATAACACCATCTCTGGAAATAGTTTGCACCGGAAGCGAGATAAGAGAACATGAATGCTGGCAGGAGCTGAGCCAAAGGTTTGAAAATTCTGGCTCTTACCCCACAGCACCAAATAGGAAACCCTCTGCATTCATGGCAGACAAATGGACAGGAAGGGACAAAGTAAACCCTTACCACTTTCCCTCATACTTTAGTTTAGTTTTCTCTGATCCAGCAGCTTGTACGTTTTACCCCTGCTCTGAGTGCAAAATGGGAGAATTCAGCAGCTGAGGAGTAGGCAGCTGGCCCTGGCTGCTGCTTCTGCCATGCAGGCTCTGGGTCCTACTGGTTCTGAGGGGGAATATTGCCTGACAAGGCCAGAGTGCTTGATCATAATAAGGACAGAAGGCTCAGTGCAGGGAAGTGGTTGTGTTCAGAATGTTGCATAAGCACAGAGTTAATTTCAAGTCCATATCCATATTTTAGTGCATGATTTTGGAAACCATTTCAAGGCAGGGAATGATGACCCTGTGGTTGAGACATTGAGACTGGGCCAGTCTGGTTCAGTTCCTGGCTCTTTTAGAAAGTATAGCCATGGGCAAATCATCTCATCTGTCTGCCTCCCCCATGAACCAGAGATGAGAATGTTTTTTCTGTCTAATATGTCTATTTAAACCATAGAAAGCACTTAGGAATTAAGCTAAGAAGATGAAAGGGGTAGATGTGATCCACATCTGTGCTTCCCAGAACTCTTTTCAAAAGGTCACATTTTGCCCATTACAATGGGCATAATGAAACATGAATCCATTGCTTTAGTGGAGTTACTCCACATATTTATTGAGCTTAGTGAAGTCAGAACTTAGAATACTGGACTTAAATGTTTGATGTGGTGCTCCATTGATGAGACTGTGGTCAGAGCTATTTAACAGAATGCCTCCAGCTCCCATCCATCCATGAACCCCCTCTTCAAACTCCTCCAAAATCAAGAGCCTTGTTCAATTGTATTGCTTGTCTTTTACCAAAACATGAAACAAAACATCTCCTCAAACCATAAACACTGTAATTTACCCCATACAATTCACATTTAAAATAGGAAATCAGAAATATCAAACCCACAATCATCCAAGTGTTTTCATGAAGGATAATCAGGATGTTAAGAGTTGCTAATAATTTTATGTAGATGTTCAAGCTATGAAAGAACCCATGTGGTCCTTTTCTATTCTGCATTTCTAAAAAACGAGATGTCTGTAGAATTTCAGCAGTTGTTGGTTGTCCTAGATGTCTTCAAAATAACATGCTGTTCACCTGTCCTGCAAGAGTGGGAATTTTAGCTCAGCCAATGCTCCCCATACTTCCTCTGCATCCTGACCCCTCTGGTATTCTTCAAACTGGGAAAGTTCCACCGCCACCAGTTGTTGGGGGCTGCAGGTGCCTTTGTGCTCACATCTCTGCTCTGCCACAGGGGAGAGCTGTAGGGAATGTTCACTGGAGTTTGCCTGCAGCCCTCTGCCCAGCAGACACAGCCATCTGCAAAGAATTCCCACCCCAAACGTGCCAGTGTCCCGAGAGTCCCAGCTCAGCAGGACGGGTGCAGTCGGCACTGCTAATGCTCGGGTGCGCTCACAGAATTGCATCATTCAGTGCTGTCAGCTCCCTTTCCTCAGACAATGTGTTTTAGATATTGGCTGCACAGAAGGTCAGCTTGTGCTAGGAAAACAAACCGGCTGCTTTGCTTAGTCCAGCAGTGAGGGAAGGCTGGGAATAGCCTCTGACAGGAGACATTTTGCCTTGTTAAGTGTTGTTACTGTGATGTGGTCAAAGCATTTCGACCCAGCTTTTAGCAGGCCAGGCTTAATGGGCTTCTTTTTCCACACAGTGATGTGTAGAGGGACTAATCCAGATTGGCTTCTGATTGCATTAGTCATTCCACAGACAGCTCCCAGTCCAAACCAGTGAGTGTCTCGCTTCGTGAGGCGTGCGGGGAGGGGTGGGCTGTGCTCCCAGCACAGAGCTGGGGCACACAGAGTTCTGCTCCACATGCTGTGCTGCCTGCCTGTAGGAAAATACTGGGTACATCCAGGCATCTTGTGAGACTCCCTCATTAAGTATTTACTTATTTCAAACAAATGTCATGGAAGGGTAAAGGTATTAGTGATAATTAAATCCCTACCTGATTGGGGAAAATAATCTTATGATGGAAGTGCCAAGCTGTAGCATGAACTCATTGCTGATTAGACACCAAAGAAAGATTCTCAGCAATGTCTTTCCCATTAGAAATGCTTTGTTTGGAGCTTGCTTGTTTCCTTAGTCAGGTTATCCAGGCTCTTGCAGTCAGCACAGTCTGACATTCCCAAACAGGGTAGCTTTGCTCCCAGAGGAGCGGTTGGGAATTACAGAGGGGAAGGAAAAGTAAAGTTACGCATTAGCAGCTGAGCTGAGAAAAGAACACAGAGGGTTGCACTTGGACAAGTGAAAAATCCCCACATGGACTGCAGTGTGCTGGGTGTGCTAGGGGCTTGTGTGCCTTATGGAATATTCCCTAGGGTCTAGGGTTCTAAGTGTACATGGGATTTTTTCCTAAATGGATGGAGTTAGAATGACACAGCCTTGCCTCACTGGGGACACGAGAAAAGCAGCCAAAACCTGCCTAATTAAGGCATAATTTATGTTTCTCTTCTGCAGCAGCTATTGCTATTCTGTTAGACAGATAAAGCAGCACATTAGGAAAGCACATAAACTGTGCTGCCAGGGAAACCTGACTTTGGTTCTTGTTTCCTTTTGTCCTTTAATCCCACATACGGCATCCCTGCTGAGAACAGACTGGTAGGAGCTTGTGAATAATGGAGAGGGGTAACACTGAGCAAAGTCATCCTGATGCACATCTGCTGCACACAGTGTTTGCATTTAACCCCTTCTTTTTAAGAGGTGCTTCTGAGGTAAGTGGATTGAGGTAGTTACATGCAGAGACATCGAAAAGATACCACAAGAAGAAATAGTAAGATTACCAGGAGATGCAGAAATAGTAAACACCTGGTAGGCTTGGAGTTTTTACCCAAGGGTATCTATTTTCTAAGATGAAGTTATCATTATAGATGTATTAAGACAGCCCCACCAAGATGCAAGGCAGGGTTAGTAAGTGGTGCAGTAACCTGGAACAAGGATGGGCCCCTCAGAGACAGGTGCAGCTCAGGTGCCTCTTCCTGCATATTTTAAAGCAGCAGAATCTACAATATATAGAGGTGAAAAGAGAGGACTCTGAGGAGAATGAGCCTGTGCTGCCAAAGGCTGGGTTTGGAGGCAGCACGCTCTGGAGAGGACAGCATGGCACCAGCAGAGGAAGGCAGAACTGGCTGCCCCCTCCTTGTGTGTGCCATACATAGCTCTGGGCATGTCTCACAAGTGATCTTGTGATCTCCTTGTAAACTGGCATTGATAGAATTTACCTGTCTCTTTCACAAGGTTTTGGAGAAGGTTGATTATTCTATTAGGAGTAATTTATCATGATGACTCCTATTTAGAGAACTACGTAGAGGTCCTAGTAGGCAAACTCTAAACTTGCCTTTAGACCTGAGTGCTGTTCAAAGTCTTGGAGGAGCTGGGAAAGGCAGGGAGGAAAGAGTCTGCCTGAAGCTGTGGGCAACTGGCAGAGCTGAAAAGTGGACTGCAGCTGTTCCATCTGGGAAATGCTCTGTAAGTGTGGAATGACAGAAGAAATTGTTGACCATGAAAATCAGGAAACAGGCTGGACTGGCTCATCCCTCACGTGGCTGGGCACTCCCTTCTGATTATTACCTGGGGCTGTGATAGCAAAAAACAGGAATGCAGTCAGGGTGTCACAGGAGAAGGCTCTGACCTGGGCTCTCCAGATGTGTGCTGGATGATCACCTCCCTGCTGTTCTTGAGAGCTGCAGAAACTGAGATGAAGGGCAGAGTGGCATGCTGCAACTCCAGCAGAAGCTTATCTATGGAATATGTTCTTTATGGAAACAATGTTTGTAGGTCAGCTCTTCATACCAGTTTTGTGATTGAAATTATTTGGCAAAGAGGAAAAAACCAAGTGATTAGACACATTAAATCCTCCTGACCTGGGCTGTGGAGGATATGATTCAGGTGATAAGTTCTAATGGGCTTTGGCACTCACGAGTGCAGTGACAGCTACAAGGCTGAATCCTGGGGATCAGAACCTGCTGGATCAATCCTGGCTGTCTGGCTAAAACTTTCTCTCTAGCTTGCAGTACTATTTCATTCTTATAACTGAAATGGAATCCCTTTTATCTTTGCCAAATCCCAGACTATGTACCTGTTTACTTCAGCACGCAGAAGGTAAAGGGCTCTCTTCCCATGGATCTTGCTGTAAGCTCACTGAATCCGTGTTTTCCAGGGCTCCTCATGGAAGGATCCTGGTTCCCAAACATCTTTAGCAGAGAAGTTTTTGCCAGTAAAGAACCTGCCCCAGCCTTCAGCCCTCTCTGCAGGAGTTCTGGGAAAGGCTGAGTTACTGCAGTGGGAGGGTTGTGCCAGTTCACACATGGAAGTGACACTTGTAAATTGAGGCTGGCAGTCCCACGGGCAGTACAGATTCCCCAACCACTTGTGGAAGCAGTTGTGATTGCTGTACTTTCCCTCACACACAGAACAACCTCAGAGAACTTATACATAAAGATAGGAGAAACAAAAAGCCACTGGCAGAAAGAGACACTCTCTTATCTGCAGCTTGCACTCAAATAACCCCAAATGGCTGCTTATCTCTAGCAACAATAGAGTTCTTACCGATTTAAAAGTGGAAAAAATAAACCCCAACAACTCAGCCTGGGAGGGCTTATCGAATTACTCAGATAACTGTTCTACAGTGATGTCAGGAAGAGAGCAGATGATGAAGTCACAAGGAAAATGCAGTCCTTTTCTGTCACTGGGAATGAAGGATCTTGTCTGCTAAACTCAGGTGAAAATTTGAAATATTGACATGTTTGGGTTGTGATCGTACCACTCAGAACTCACAGTAAAACAGTCACCAATTTTCACACAGAATGGGGCTGTTTAAAGATGCTGGGATAAAGGAGTGTGAACACTTCTGTGTGGTAATAGGAGTTTCAAAAGAGATGCCAGCTCGCTATGAAGGCTGCAAACATGGAGCACTGATGTTAAAGATAGAATAGTGCTTATTTCCTGTTCCATGTGGACTTCATCCAGTGTCTATCATAAAGTCTTGCAAAAGCTCCCAGTTGACTTGTCTCTAGACCAGTGCTGTTTCTGCCCAAACCAAGGCGTGGTTCTTATGCCATTCTCCCCCTATTACATGCAGAGCATCCTCAGGTGAGCCAGAGAGGGACACAGACTCACTGAATTTATCAGCAGCTAAAGGATACGGTCACACCTCAAACTCAGCATTTTATGTCACTTTTAGTGACATCCCCTGTGCCTTGAGGTGACACAAGAGGGAGAAAACAGCTACCCAAGAACATTGTGCAATTCTGCTTTTTCTCCCAGTCCGGGAAATTACTTAAGTAACAAACTGAGCTGGTTGGGCCAATGTGTTTATTGCTACTTGTTTTGGCGTGCAGCCACTGCCCAGATGAAGCTGGTCCCCCGGGGCTGTAAATCCCCGCTCTCCTCCTGGCTCGGTGGCACCGGCTCGGGTAGCGCAGCAGCAGCGGTGCCAGATGGTCCTGAGGCTGAGGCGCCGTTTCATAACAGCACTGGGGCTGGGCTGCCCGTGGCAGGCTCGGGGTACCCCTAACAGCACTGGGGGGCTCCCCAAGGGCTGCCCAGCCCTCTCCGGCCGCTGCTGCCGGGGCCGGGCTGTCCCTTGTCCCCTCGCAGCCCGGGCTGCAGCGGCACCTGCCCGGCGCTCTGGTGCCCTCTGCAGCCGCCGGGCCGGGCCGGGGAGCGGGGCCGGGGCTCCCGCGGGAGCTGCAGAGCACCGCGGGCAATGGAAATCGGTAATCCTGCCGGAGACAGCTGTTTTCCTTAGATTAACTTCACGCGCTGGTGCTCCCCTGGTCCGAGCCGCCGCCTTCAAGAGAGGGAGTCAGGGATGTGATTTCTGTGAAACACAAGCTAGAGACAGATCCTTCTGCTCTTTAGCTGAGCCGCGGGCAGCACAGATAAGGGACCTGCTTGCTTTTGATGCACATAAATCAAGAGCAGTCTTGTAGAATAACAGCAGCATAACCACGCTGAGAGCCAGCCCCCTTCTGCTCCCTGTCCTCTTGCCCCTTGTGTCCAGGGGCTGTTTCATGCAGCACAAGCCTCTCTCATCTCCTATGGACCTATCATTTATGAACCTAAATATTCTGCTCTTCATCGTGCTATGCATTTATTCATGTCTTTGCCCTGGGAGCTTCAGTCGTGGTCTGCCTCCCCACTGTTCAAATCACTAAGGAATATAGTTAGGGACAGATCTAGAGTGAGAAAATTATTCTTGCCCCAAAACATCTACAATCCATCTTGTGTATGTGATAAAATAGCAGAGGTGTGTATCCTTTCTTAAGAGACTTGCTGCATAAATCTTTGTCAAATCTGCTTTCTCTCACAGGTTGTGAGAGTGTATGGTTTCTGGTTGTGGGCACAATGAAATTAAATACATTCCAGGTGATTTAGAGCAACCTGAAGGGAATGGTACCTATCCCTCCACCTACCCAATCCACCTGTACCTAGAGCTGAAATGGGGAGGTAAATGTGAGAGGTGACCTCAGACCATCTCAACTACACAGTAACAATCCCTGGTGAAATTCTGTTTCGGGTGGCCCTTTTACGGAACTGGAGTTCTGTGCAGTAACATAGTCTCTGTTGCAGACCTTTGGTTTCAGGTCTTTCCCTTCTTTGTTTCCTGTTGCTGAAGTTGTTATTTTTAACACAGCTATTCTAAAATCATTGCTAATGTCCTGCATAGCAATATCCTACTTTCCTCAAAGGTTCAGTTGCCAGTAGAAGTTGACTTTGATGTTCTTGGCACAGCTTTGTCTTGAGCCCCTGATGTGTAGGTCAGAGCACCTCTGTTCAGGAAAAGGAGCTCGTGGGGGGGGCTGCTGCTTAAGCCCAGGTGTTGTGCGAGCTCAGAGGAAGAGGATGTTGGACCTCTTGGGCCCAGCTCAGCTCTTTGAAGTCACTTCAGGCTGGTGGCCAGCTGTCAGCGCACACAGGGCTCTGCAGGAGCCTGTTTGTAGCAGGCAGATGTGTCATTCAGCAGCCACAATGGACACTTGTCCTGTGGACAGAGCCCCCAGGCGCTCTTGGCATCCCTCCTTCCCTGTGGAGCTAGCGATCTATGGCACCCCAGGGCATCCTGCAGTGAAACCCCCTCTGGGGCAGTGCTGGGGAATCATGACGGGAAGATTCTTCCTGAAGTGTGTTCTGAACACGTTGCTTGAACAATGCCTCTGCTGAGCCTCAGTCTGAGCAAAATGTTCCTACTTCTGTCAGACCATTAAAATAGCTCCTCTTGGTAATGGTAATTTCATGGCAGATAAAAATAAACAGGGAAAAACAAGTAAGACACAGGAAAGGTGCTTTATGATGACAAAGCATCCTAACAGAGACCCTAAACTTGGGGTAGTTTGTTATGTGTGCTGGGACAATTTCAGAATGAGATTTGCCTCCCCCTGGAAGTCACTGGCTCCGCTTAGCTCTGGATTTGGCCTTAAATACACAGTGAGAATTCCCTCACGACTTCTTTGAACACAGACAAGACCTAACCTTTTGCCACAACACCAAAAGTTGGCTCCTGCAACCAGTTAACTCCAAACAGCAGTGAGGACAGTGCTGGTGCTGAGCAGACAGGGTTGGGTTTTCCTGCGTGCTCAGCTGACCTTTTGGCACCCAAGAAAACCCCAGATTTTCTGTAGGGTTCAGCACCCGGGGCTGCATCTCCTCCTGAGCTCAGTCTGAGCAGGCCCTGGGCTGTGCCTGCTGCATCCTGGGGGATGTGGAGCACATCCCTTTGGCTGCACCATGGGCTGTGGTGAGTCCAACACCCAGCAGTGCTGGGGAAAGCTCATTGCAGCAGCCAGCAAGGAACCAGGCATGTTATTGCAAACTAAAACTTCAGGGCAGTTTTGCCATCCAAGAACACTGACCCTGCTTAGCTATGAGGAGATTTCGTGCCCTGTAATCCCACATTGATCTGGATTACTTTTTTATTTAAAGAAACTGACCTCCAGCAGACACAGCAGGTCTCTCTGGCCCAGCAAGCAAGTCCTGAGCACAAGAACAGAAACAAAAGTTCTAAGGAATAGAGAAGATGGTGGAGACCACTACTGTGCTTCAATAAAAAGGCTAAGGAGTACAGGAGAGCAGTGTCTTACATAGGTCCTGACATTTTTTTAGTAGATTAAGTAGTTTAGCTAGTCTTCTTCATTCTTTTTCTGAATTAATAAGTTAGGGTTACCAAATACTCGGCACATTTGCTTAGAAACAAGACATCATTAAAATGCTGCCTCCTCTTTCCAGCAGGCAGCCTCATTTCTTTTCCATTTAAAGAAAATGCACAACTCCATAATGCAGTTTTAACCAAGCAAAGCTGTGCTTATATCTCTGGTGTGACATTCCATGTGTGACTCTGGGTAAGGTCCCCATGTCCTCTGTGTTTCAAATGTATTCCAGAACTTCTCCACCTCACAAAGGTGTCCTGGTGTCAAAGCAGGTGATGTTTAGATGTGTTAATAACAAGGCCATGAGAGTCATGACAGGCAGGAGTAAATGCCGGGGAGAATATGCAAGGCACAGGTGCTCAGGCCCCATTTGTCCTGACTCTCAGTGCACACCATGCAGGTCACCCAAGCTCCCCTCCCTGCCTCATGCATTTTCCTGTCCTGCACCGAAAAAGCCTCTTTGGCACCCTCAGGTGTTTCAGGTAACACTGTAAACTGCAGTGCTCACTTAACTGTCTTCATCTCTGCAACAGAAACAACTCTGAAAACATTCCCTGTTCCGTTTCCAGTTTAGGCTTCTCCTAAGAATAGCCCCTGGGTTGCGTGCGGGCTCACGACACGATTTCCTACCTGCTATTCCTGGAGCTGCCTTCCTGGCCGTGAGCACTGCCCACTACAGCCCCTCCCAAATGCACTCCCTTAAGGAGACTTCTGAAACACGAGTGCTGGGTGTGATGTTGTGAGCCTGAGGTCACTTTGTCAACAAGGAAGAGGCCCCTTGTCCCAGGTGAAACACAGCATTCTCACTGTTCCAAGAGACCCTCCATTCCTACCCTGCCAGCTCTACCACTGCCTCCTTACCCTGCCAGCATTTCCTATTCCTCCTTTCTTAACAGAGCTGTAGCTTTCCACCCTCGGGAAGAGTTTGATACCAGAATCTAAGTGATGGTATCCCTTGAAAAGCAACAACCCCATTGTTGCTGTAGCAGCTACTGGACAGTTTCCTTAGTGGTCCAGGGAGGGTGGTGTCAGAACAGGAGATACAGTCCTGAGGTCCACACCTGCAGTCAATGCTGCAGTGTTCCCCCTTAAAAACCCCATTGCCAGGAGTCACATGGTTTCATGTTATCCGCAGATTTCACTTTAATAACAAAAACCAAGGAAGTTCTTCATGACTCTAGGGGAAAAAAAAATCGTGCAGGTATTTAACAGGTCATACATAAGGTAGTGGGACAGTATTGGAACTGAAGCACCACGAGGTTAAGGGTATGTGGAACAGGAAGGTTATTGCAGAGATCAAAGTGGAGTCAAGTTACCTGCGTCCTTAATCCAGCTTTCCCACATCTGCTATGCTGGAAAAGGAGCTGTTAGCTTTGGAGCAGTGGGAGATGGTGTTTGCAAGGCTCGGGTTGGGGATGGGGAGCAAAACAAAACCTTGAGATGTTGAAATTGCAACAAAACCTCAATTCTTTAACAAAATGTCATCTATGTGTGACAAAGTTGTTATGCAGCTGGCAGCCTGTGAAGTGGTGACTGGTGCCTTCATTGTGCTTGGGACAATTTCAGAAAGCATTCCTCAGTGCTGCTGGAAGAGCAGTTTTTCCACTCTTCCTTAAGCCGGGAGGCAGACTGGTCTTCCCAGAAGTGATGAAAATAAGCAGCTTTAGCTGGAACTCTGCTGACACTTCCCAGTAAAAGGACTCTGCAGTGCAGCCCCACTGAAGAGCCGCAGGATTGTTCACAGGCCCAGGGACACACGGCTGCAGATGTCACGGGAGCAGCTTCAGGAGAGGAAACCAAATCTTGATAGATGCCATTCTCCAGCCTCTGCCGTCACACTCGGTGACTCACACAAGTGCATCAAGGCAGGCCTAGAAAGCCGAGCTAATGTGTCATTTCCTTCCTCTTCTCTCCCAGGGCAGCAGTTCACAGGGGGCCCCACGGACCTTTAGCCTCTGAAGGGATGAGAGACTAAAGAGCTGACAGAGGTGTGTATTCAGGGAAAGAAAGCATCAAAGGCTTACATTTATTTTGTTTTCTGGCACTCCTTGTGTTTCATGCATTCGCTGTTTCCTAATTAAAGCAGAAAAGGGCGGGGCGGGGCGGGGCAGGGC
>VZRF01004997.1:708474-735211 GCA_013396875.1 Vireo altiloquus
CGGGGCGCGTGCTCAGGTGCGCGGTGCACAGAGCCGCGCGTGCCCGCCAGGGGGCGCCGCAGCCCCAGCAGGCGCCCTCAGCCCTTGCCCGGGACTCGGGGTTGGTGAAGAATTTGGGGAAGGGGTTCGGGTTCACTCCCCTCCCTGCCCTCCCAGGCCTTTCTCTCTGGGCACGAGCATACAGCAACGAGCCAGACCGATCCCAGCTTTCCAGGAGGAGCTGCACAGGGCATAGCCGAGGTCATTGGACACAGTGAAAACCCGTCAGGATGCCACAGGGTCAGGGCTGCCCACTGCCCGGGCACCAGAGGATGCGGAGCCTGTAAAGGCATGTGGCCTTCGAAATAACATTGTGCCTTGGTACCTCTTGATTGTGGTAGAGAACTAATTAGAGATCCTGTTCTCAAACATTTCTCTAGAAATACAAGAGAATCTTGCTCCTCTTGCTTTGAGATGGGATTCAGCTCAGATCACTTTGCTGTGGAAATTGAGCTTTTAAGACCATTGGTACTTGGTGTGAAATCACAAAACCAGTGTTTGAAAGAGCAGAGGAGATCGAGGCGGCAGCAGAACTACATCTGTGCTGAATGAAGGAAAGCCTCTGGAGCAGACCCTGCACACTGACCGTAAGGATCTGTATTTACATTTGACATTTGTTTGGAAAGCATGATAGGCCTGTGCCAAAGAGACTGTCTGACCGCATCAGGGAGGAAAACCAGATTCTGAGGTTGGCCACAGTTTTCTTTAGAATCCCTTTCTGTGCCTCATTTCTGTACCTCTAAGTGAGGGATTATGTTTTCTCTTCACAGCTTTGTCTCTTGTCTAACTTAGGAGTTGTTTGGATTAGAGAGACTTCTTTATTAAAGGCTTGGATGCTACTGTAGTGCACAAATGAAGATAATTCAAACATTTCCAGGTTCCCATAAATATTCCAAATGTTATTGTCCTTACATTTCTCCATAAAGGCTACTGAGTTATGTTTTGTTTAAAGTATGATTTAGGGTAATTGGTTAGTCAGAATACTGGTTTGTTTCTGAATAATAAGTAGTTAATAGTATCTGCTGATGAAGCCAAGAACTATTATAGATTCAAGAAAAAAATAGACTAAAAAAACCTCTCAATGCCATATTTCTTATGAATTACCAGACAGAAGTGATACTAAAAAGAGGAAACCCTTCTCACCAGAGCAGAGTACACAGAATGTCTTCCCAGACAATGTATAAGGATCCCTGTTCAGGGGAGTCTGGGGGCTGGTGCTGGCCCAGTTTCCTCAGGCAAAGAACTCCATAGGAAAAGTGTAATTTCAGAAGTTCTCCATCCACACAGATGGACATCTTGAATTCATTTCTATTGCAGTCTGCTGCCAAAAGAGCTCATGATCTGGCCTGTGCACCATGCTGTGGACAGTAGCAGTTCTGTTTGAATCGAGCCCTCTGTGTCTGATGAGGCAGCTGAGCTGCACAGAGCCCCTTCCTCGCATGGGCAAGGCTGCTGGGCAGTGTCTGACCCTGCTCTGGGGGCTGTGCTGGGCAGTGTCCAACCCTGCTCTGGGGCTGTGCTGGGCAGTGTCTGACCCTGCTCTGGGGGCTGTGCTGGGCAGTGTCCAACCCTGCTCTGGGGGCTGTGCTGGGCAGTGTCTGACCCTGCTCTGGGGGCTGTGCTGGGCAGTGTCCAACCCTGCTCTGGGGGCTGTGCTGGGCAGTGTCTGACCCTGCTCTGGGGGCTGTGCTGGGCAGTGTCCAACCCTGCTCTGGGGGCTGTGCTGGGCAGTGTCTGACCCTGCTCTGGGGGCTGTGCTGGGCAGTGTCCAACCCTGCTCTGGGGGCTGTGCTGGGCAGTGTCTGACCCTGCTCTGGGGGCTGTGCTGGGCAGTGTCCAACCCTGCTCTGGGGGCTGTGCTGGGCAGTGTCTGACCCTGCTCTGGGGGCTGTGCTGGGCAGTGTCCAACCCTGCTCTGGGGGCTGTGCTNCTGGGCAGTGTCGGCCGCTGCTGGGGGGCTGTGCTGGGCAGTGTCTGACCCTGCTCTGGGGCTGTGCTGGGCAGTGTCCGACCCTGCTCTGGGGGCTGTGCTGGGTGGTGTCTGACCCTGCAGTGAGTGTGTGACTGGCCAGGGCAGGGGCTGTGCTGGTGCTCGGGGCTTCCAGCAGAAGCTGCAACACTAGTGTTGGCCAAATGCCATCCTGGCAGCTCTTTACCAAACACAAACCTGTGAGCAGTCAGTCCACTTCCAGCTTCTCTAATGTCTCATGATCCAGTGGACACAGTCAATAAACCTGGGGAAGCCAAGGGTCTTTGTACCTTCCCCGGGAGGTAAATGCCCTCACAGTTGCTACCTTTCCAGTGCAGTATTGTCACAGTGCGGGCACCAAGCTTTTCCCAGGCTCCAGAATAACCCCTGGCAGTTAGTTGGGCACCACACGTGTGAGTTACACACAGACACACATGGATGGAGGCACTCACCCCCACATCAACCCACAGATATATATATGTGTGTGTATCTCAAAGTTCCCTTCCTTTATTGCAAGGAATATGAATTTGCTATGAATATGCTTCATTAGAGCCTGGTCAGTTGTTGCTCAGATTAGTGCCGTTATGGACTCTATTTAATTAGATTTTTTACTTGTAATGTTGTGCTGGAGTAGTCAGGAGAGGATTTTCTAGACAGCAGATCAAATTCATCCCCGAGAACACTGAGGTCAGAGAAATGGCAAACTGCAGGCCAGATTTAGTGCTGATTTGTACAGCAGAAGAAGCCACCCGCTAGTTCCTGTTTGTTCTCTGAGTGTGATAATTGCAGCTGCTTCACTCAAGTGTCAGAACTACCTGAACCTTTGAGATCAGTGAAGGAAACCACTTGGCAAGTCCAAGTCTCCCTCTGAGGCCAGGTGGCCTTGGCGCTGTGTCACAGACCTGTTGGAAGGCAGGGAGGGGACTTCCTCAGCTGCTCCTTTTCCATATGTACCAGTGACCTCACAAAAACCAGAACAGCTCTCTGGACTGGGGCAGCAGCAAACACGTATCTCAGTCTTGTGACATGCCACATCAGGATCAAAGTTCTGCCCAAACTCTCCTCACTGCTCTTATCTGCAATGGACCTTGGAATTTTTTTTGGTTTTTTTCCTTTCCTCTGATGCAATTAAGATGAAGCAATATTTTAAGTCTTCTGGACTTGTTCCTTCTGCAGTGACCACAAGGAGCTGGTCATAATTCATAGTATCATCAAAACACCCTAACAGCTCCTGCGCAGTTGCCCCGGAAGGAGTGAATTTATACTGTTAATAATGTACAGTGATAGATTTTTTTCCCATGTAATATATCCATCCTGGCATTTATTCCGGTACAAGACTTAATTGCTCTTTTATCAGGAAGCAGATTTTCTTCCCAAAGAGGTACTTGCCTTTTGAAGCAGGAGGTGAGAGGAGCGTCAGTGAAACCTTAGTGTTTGGTTAAATGCTCTCCATGAACTGACCTGGGTTCACACACAAGGGGGAAGTGGTCCTTAGCTGCACAGCTCTAAGATGGGGTTGTGTGTCAGGCAGTACTCTCCAATTAAATGAGAGAAGTTCCTCCCCTTAGTGTGCAGGGGGCAACTGGAGTGGTCTTTAACGTTTGTACAGGCTAAGAAGTGAACTCAGAGAGAGAGATGGGACTATAATTTCTGTCAGGGAACCCCAGTGTAGCAACTCTTATTACAGCCCATAAATAAATATTTTTCTCCTTGATGCAGCTCAGACAGCTGGAATAAAAGTGAGCATTCAGGAGCTTTTAATCTCGTGTTAGAAATAAATCATATCTGCCCCAGAACTTCTGTCTGGAATTAGCTGGTTACACAAGGCATAACCTTGCTGATAACCAACACTGTTTATCATGACTTATCTGAAGTTTACTCTGGCTTTCTTTTGGTTCTAGTACATCAATAATTAGGGCTGTTCTGAACCAGCTCATTGCAGCAGGATTTGGGTGCGGAGCAGTGTTTATGAAACAAACTTGTCCTTGTGCAGAAGCCAGCATCCCACAGAAGCCTGCCTTACCCAGGTGGTTCTAATCTGAAATAATTATTGGATAAACAGTTTCTGCCTGACACCTCTACCAGATTTCCCATGGGATCTTACATAACCTCTGTCCTTTATGAGACTATTGTAATATATAAGGAAAAGGTCATGGGATTCATCCACCCTGTTTCTAATCTGCTCCAATGGAAGTCCTCATTTAGCATCGAAACAATAAACCCCACACAACACTTAGCAGGGTTACTCAGTCGTGATTCAACTGAAAGGTCATATATGAATGTGGAAAATAAACAGTTTTCAGAGCATTCCAGAGAAACTTCCTTGTGGCTGAAGCTGCAGTGTTCTCTAGGACTTGCTTCTTTCCAACACCGTTTCAGACAGTCCCTGCATCCTGAGCCCTCCTTCCCCCTGCCCCTCACCTGAGGGCACCTCAATGGCCTCCCTTTCCCCCCTTGACAGCAGTTACTGCAGACCAGCTGGGAGGAAATTTGTATGGCCTGAAATACATTTAATTGCAATTAAGCCCAAGCTCTGCTCTCCTGAGGAAGCTCTTTCCCTATGCCTTTAACCCTGTAGTTTCTCCCTTCCACCTTTCCTTGGAGAAGGCATTTCCTGAGGAATATCCAAAGTTGTGTCCTGTACGAGTACTGCCTCTCTTCAGGGCTGCTTCTGCTTCTCTGCTGCCTGCCACAGCTCCTCTGCTGTAAGTCATTTGTGGGTTTCTTGTGTTTCTGGAAATGTTAGTATCAAGGTTTGTGCTGCTCAGAGATCCAGGTCTGTCAGAATTTGCCCACAGCAGCACTAGGGAGGATACTCAATGATCAGAAATGAGTCCTCAGCTGTTAGATTCCCAGAAGAGCACTAGGTCTCTCTCTGCAAAGTGTAAACTGGTTCTCACCCAAAGGCCCCTGAGTTTTGTGGTGCTACAAGAACACGAGCACTGGGACCTGGGGAGTTTTTTCTGTGTCTCTGGGAGGAGCTGTGTGCCCAGCCCTGCTGAGGGTCCCAGGTTTGTGCTGTGGTCACAATGGGAACTCCTGGGGATGCTGGGATCAGGCCTCACCTTGTGGTGTCCCACTATGGCAGGAAGAGGCTTGTAAACATGGTACATTATTATAAATAGCCTCGCTAATGAGCAGAGCTTGTGTACTTGGTCCAACACCATCATTTGTGTCCCGGGAGAAAGGTTAGAGCAAACAGAGGAACTGCTGCAGACAGAGCTAGGAGAAGCAGCTTTCAGAGGTGGTGAAAGGGGGAGCTGGGATGTTGTTTTCTTACCCCACTTCCATAAATCAGAGCTTTTGGTGAACACAACCTGAGGGGACCCTTCAATAAGCCTCTGCTGCAAGACCCCATGTTGAAGTCCTACTTGCTGACCCAGGGCTGCAACTGTGATCTTGCAGAAACAGGCTCATGGCAAGGCCAGCTTTTAGCTCAGCTCATGAAGGTGCTTAAATAAGCAGATTTGCAGCTCACATGTGCTTATAACATTGTCATGGCTTTAGAGAGAGCTCTGTAAGCATCTGGCTGGGAGCACAAACCAGGCCTCACCAGCTCAGCCTGGAATGCTGCAGGCAGACAGTGTTGATAAATCAGTCACCAGATGAGGTACCGGAAAACTTTTATACAAGTTTTTAATAAAAAATTCAACAAAAATATATATAATCAGGCATTTTATGCAATGCATACATTCTTTATATCTGCAGGTACAGATAAATAACAGAAGGCAAAACCAAGTATTTTGCTTATCTTTGGCCATTAACCAATAATCACCCCCAAACAGATATTATAGGGTTAAAGGATAATAAACCAAGTCTGTAAATGTCTCTCTACAGACACAGTATCGGGCGATAATACAGTAGTCAGATTTTCAGAAATGTAAGGAAATAGTTCTCTAACACTGCCCAATACTGAAATTTCACCTGGTTTGCTGCTATGGAGCATAAGGCCTTCAGCTGACTCAGGCACGATCGTGGGTTACATTAGATACACTCCACCGCTCACTAACCTTCTCCTCCCCACACACTGCTCCCTACAAAGCCACGCTGTACCTCCTCACAAATAAACTAGCACAAAGTCTGACCTGGGGGCAGCTCTCTGCACCCCAGCCAATGTACAGAAGATTAACTGCTCTGCAAGTCAAAAGTTTTCCTACCTCGGTGTGCCAGAACAGCTGTCCTTCCACTTACAGCACAGATGCATCATGACTCTACCAAAGCAATATATACATGAGACACATGAAAAATCACACAAGCAATTTTTAAAGTTACATTGATAACATGTAGCAGCTTATGTCTATATATGTACATGTTTTCACAGTTACATTTTAGAAAATTGACAACACCAGGAATACTTCTACTGTGTTTTCTATAAATAGTAAAAAAATTACCTGTCAGGCATTTTGATAAAATAGTATTTAGGTTATCAGTTTAAATAGCTCTTGAAAACCTGTAGAGTTTTAAGCTTAAAGGCTGTACAGTTTGAGGATTCTGTGAAGTGTTTGTAGCCAGTTTCAGCAGCTGGGCCACCTCCCACCTGTTTGGCTTTTTTCTTCTCAAAAAACTCAAATCTGGTAACAAAGGAACTCCACCACTTTGCACGGGATAGGCAAATTCTTGACTTGGCTGGTGGGCATCACCCTGCGGATTGCCATGCGGCACAGGTGCTGCAGGCTGGACACCTGGCTGGGGGTTGCCCAGAAGTACACGCTGCCGTCCTGGGTCCTGCACAAAACCCCAAAAAACCCTCCACGTTACTCCACTTGAACCAGCTCAGCCTGCTACCAACTCACACACACATGACTAGGTAGGGGACTTGCTAGTGCTCTGTTGCAGCTGCTCCAGATTCTGATTTGCTCCTGATTCTGATTTGCTCCCGTTCCTATTTTAAGCTACAGCAGCACAATAAGCAACTTGTCTATGCAACAGGAGCAGATCTCCCAGCAGCTACTGCTGTGCCACCTGACACACAACTGCCCTCAGCTATCTGATGGGCTTCTTCCAGTCCACATATTTTGGGTCTCTCACATATTTATTTTTAAAGATAAGAAATGTGTTTATCAGCTCATTGATTTTACTTGCTACTCCAGGCATGTTTAAACAAAGCACCAGTCAGAAGCACCAGGTTGCAAGTCACAACTGAAGATTTTCAGAACACTGAGCTATTGTTTTCAATCTTCTGTGCTACCTTAATATTTCAGAAAGGAAAAGAAGTCTGTACTTGCCCTGCAGCCAGAACACTGCCGTCGGTAGAGAAAGTACAGCAGAGCCCATTGTTCAGGGGTGCAACTTGTACAGGGTATTCTTCATCAATTCTCCAGAACCTGACCAATCTGAGGAGGAAGGACAATACAGGAAGTTATCAGAGTAGGTTTTTAATTCTGCTCGGTGTTTTCTCTGTGCTGCACAAGACACTAGTCTGGAGCACAGCTGGGGCGCCAAGAGCAGCAGGAGCTGACAGAGCTGCGAGGCTCCTGTCCTAGGGCAGGACTGCAGGGGGGTTCCAGCCCTGTGCCACACTCACTTGTCGTCGGCCAGGCTGGCCACGTGCAGCCCGTCGTGGCTGAAGCACACGGAGCGCACCCAGCGGTCGTTGGCGCCGCCCGCGAAGATGGGCGTGGGCGGGGGGAACAGGTGCCTGCGGGGACACAGGGACAGGGCTGCAGCTGGGGAGGGCACAGCCAGCACAGCTCAGCCATTAGCACACAAACAACATCTAACCAGTTAACCGCGCATTCGGGAGCGCAGACTGAGCTGCTCTATCTCCTGTGGCACTGAGCTCTTCGGCTTTGCTGAACAACTCAGTACACATTAAAATACCGGTGCTGTAAATTCTCTCTCAGATGAGAGAACAACCTCCAGCCTCTGCCACTTTCCAATTCCCATCAGCTACTGCTCTTTTCCAAGTCCAGTTTACAGCTACGTACACAAACCCATTGAATTTCAGTTAATCATCTCCATCCTGGGAGAAAGTTTCCACTCTGACTGCTCTACTTACCCGAATTCCCTAAGAATCACTCCAATATGTGGATCCCAGACATAGACTCGAGTATCGTAAGATGCAGTAGCCAGTAATGCTCCATCGGGAGAGAACTCACAAGCTACAACATCATTGTGATGTCCTTCAAGTTTCCGTAACATGGAGTATTTATCCATATCCCAGAGGAAAACCTGCAATTAAATGAGCTGATGTTATAGCTCTGCTCAGAGAGGCAATGAAGCATTTAATTTGTTTTTTAAGTATAGCTAGTCTTATTTAGGATTATATTAAAATCAGGTATTATGAATTACTACAATTAAGAAATATGCTCAGTGTCATACTCAGATTAAAATCAAGGTTTTTTTAAGAAATAATTAAAGCAGACATGCAAGTTCTAACTCAAATTTGTTAAATGTTATTAACAAAATAAGCCAAAATATAAGATAAAGGTAACATAATTTAACAATGTAGCTTACTGAAATTCATGTATTACAAAACTATTTTATTAAAATATTCAGAAATAAATAGGGTTAAACTCTACAGTCCCCTCTTTTCAGTAACTACCAAAATTTTAAGAAATATACAGACAGAAAATGTAAGGTTAACATATTGTTACTCCAGTGGCATCCCTTTGAGTTTAAGATCACTTGTTTACAATTGCTTGGATCACCAACGTCAGCCTAGGAAGAGAAACAGATACTGCAAGCAAAAAGAATTTTCACAGCCAAAAGTAATGTCTTTGGCAAAACAACAGGGAAGTCTAACCACATTATTAGAAAGAATTTAGACATTTAAAATCAAGTCAACAGTAACAAACAACATTAATATTACAATTTACCCAGCTAATTGCACAGTGTGTTATAAGAATTTATAGAATATTACAGTATGCTGAGATTTTACATGCAGTTGTACATTATATATAATCAAAGTAAGGACTGTGCAGGAACTATCTTAATAGGAACTATTAACTGCAGCATGGCTTTATAGGAATGTAAGTCTTTAGCAAAAACTGTTATGTCCCTCAAAGAGCTCATTAGTGGCCTTGATTTTTCCCTTGACAGTTTTACTGCACAGGCTAAATTCTGACATCTTGGATAAATTTATGTTTGACCAAAACAAACTCAGCCTTAGTGCCTCCCACACGGCCTAACTCTGAACCATTTGACAATCAGTTATAAACATATTCACTAATTTTTCCAAGGAGACCCCAACATTCCATAAAACTGGAAACTAAGTTTGAGGAGTCAGTGTGTTTCACTGCTGTGAAAATTATTAAAAAAAACAACAACCAAAAAAAAAAAAAGAAAAAAAAAAACAAGCAAGCAAGCAGACAGTGGACATGGAGCAGCACCTGCGTACGTACAGGACCCCTTGCAGCCGAGGGCAAGGTTACTTCGTCCTACGGTACAGACGGTACAGCTCGCCGGGCTGGCGGCCAGAGCTGCCACTCTGCCCACCAACACCACTGTGCTCCTCAGAGTGGTGCCAGCTTAACTCAATCACACCAATATTGCTGCCACCACCTGTGACAGGGAAAGCAAGAAGCTTATGGAAAACACACAGCCTCCAGACAGCAATGTACACATCCCCCTCTGCTCCACTACTGAGCCAAACCCCAGACCTGTTCTCACCGAGGTGGACAATGCATCTGAGCACTCCCACACAAGGGATGCCCAGTGCCTGAACTGGGCCTTTCAGGTCTCGTTAAGCTGCCTACACAGCCCCTGGAACCAGGCTGAACTCCCCTTTCTGGTTTGCCCTAATTCTTCAGTGCCAGGAGTAGCTTATGGCATATGTGCGTTACCTGCACTGCTTTCAGTTCTCTAGCAGGACATTAGGATAGGATGGAAGCAAAAACGGTGTGCTCCTCTTCCTGCTAACTCTTAGGCACCATTGCCATTGGTACAGGAAAACAGGGAGAAACGTTTTTGTTCAGCAGGAGATACCCTAACTGGCTCAGACTTTGTAAAGTCTTTCTCATGGAGCACGGAATAGGAAGGACAAAATCAAAACCAGAATAGTTTTATGCATTAATCTAAGCATCTTTTAACACTGGCAGCTTTAGTTGTCTTTGTTTTATGCCATGACCCTGTGCAGACCTACTTCTCAACACTTACAGCCTCTTCAACTAAAAGCAGTGCAAGTTCCATTCACAAATCAGGGTCTCAATGCACCATTTGCCAGTTTAATTTCATGCACTTTTACATCATCACCAAACATTAGAAGGTCATGACACCGAGCACAAGCTTAATGTTACTTAGATTTAAAATGATTATGCACACAATTCAGAATTAAGGAACAAGAAACTCTGACACATACTGCTTTACTAGCTCCAACAGAACAGAGGATGGATGAGTCTGGAGAGAATGCACAGCCATACACCCAGTTCGGATGGCCTCTCAACACCTTCATCATGTTTCCTAAACAGAAAGACACTGCTGTAAGAATTCGTTAAATATTACAAAATTCAGATTGAAAAGCTTTTCCAAATTAGTAATTCCTTTGTAAAATTTTCTCTTATTTTCCCAAATATCTTGCAGAGTCATTCTACATAGAAATAAAACCTCTGGGATGCAGCCTCTAATCCCATGACCCTATTCAGAAAGGTCGCTTCATGCACTCTTAGCTTAGCCCAATACCTGCTTCTGCCTCCAGGGTTCAGACAGATAAAGAATGCCAGGGGAGTGCAGAGTGAGTGACTAACAGAACACACAGTTTTTAAGCAACCCTGACCAAATTGAGCCTAGAGCAATAAAAGAGGCGAGTACATGGATACTTCTCTCAGGTATTAGAGCAAGTCCAGACATGTACCATCATCTTTCAGGTCCCACACTCGCAGGGTTTTGTCTCTGGACGCAGACACAAGAATCAGGCTGCCATCGGGGGCAAAGGTTAAATCTCTGACAACTTCTGTGTGGTCCATCAGGTTAAGCAGGAGTTTTCCTGTTACATGAGAACACCACAATTTAACATGAAGGACTGTATTAGATCAAATGCTTTATGGATACAAATATTGACTATAAAATCACAGCACATAAAGACAATTTTCTTTGTAGAAATGCACTCTACAATGAGCAGCACATGGATCCTTTCCCTCTCCTGTACAGAGGCAACTCTCTGAAAAGCTACGAAATCTAGATTCTAGAACCTCAGAAATAAGCCAAGACTTGTCTTTTGATAGACAAACCTATTCTAAGCTTCAATTTACAAATTACTCAATAATCATTATTTTTAAAAATGAGTTCTCTCCAACCTAGCAGCTGTGCTACCAGCAGAACTGAAAGTCCCTAAGTTCAGATTCAGTCTTTATGAGTAATTTATTTTCTTTTCAAAAGAATAAGAGGTCCTCATCAACATAAACCAGCAACTTCCTGCCTTAAAAGTATGGTAAAACTAAGAAGTCTTTTGAGTAAAAAACCAATGTCTGTATGCACACATTAAATTATTTTGCATATTTCATCTCTCACATCTCAAAGCACGACCTGCCTCTCTTGTTCCTTTGGCAGTTTTTCATTAGTTCTGGTTGCAGGAGCTCATGCTTTTTTAGTATTTTTTAACTTGTATTCAAGGTTCAGTTCCCAGTTACAATTCTATAAGCAATTCCTGCCGTGTACTAACGACATTATTACTGCACAGAGTGTGAGTTGGCGCTTCAGTGTGACAAGGAGCGTGTGGCCAACGCTCTGAGGGACACGGTGGCAGTGCTGGGGTGTCCTGTGCCGGGCCAGGAGCCGGACTGGATGACCCTTGGGATATCCCGGTGTGCTGAGAGCCCCTGTCCCACCCACCTGTGTACACATCCCAGATCTTGATGCGGCCGTTGTTGAGGCCGGTGCCCAGGAGCAGCTGGTCCTGCCCGAACTTGAAGCGGTGCCACTCGATGTTGACGCAGCGGCTCTGCTTCTCGGGCACCGAGGAGCCGAAGGCCAGGCTCCACACGATGTCCCCGCAGTCAATGATGTGCTCGCAGGGTTTGTTCTTCTGGCCGCTCTCGCTGCTCTGCCTCGGCAGCCTCGTGCTGACGGCGTTTGTGCCATTCTTTGTGCCGTGCAACAGGCTGCAAAGCCAACAAAAAGCACAAAAATAAGCGCGGGTTCTCTTGAAAATCTAACATTTCTTCAAGGTGAAATGAAATCTGGGAGTTGGCACAATATACATCTCTGAGGCGCAAAACGGAGCATTTTTACTTTAAAATTACAAAAGCAGCTTTTTCTTATAACTGTGGAAAATAACATAATACTAATATTCTGTATACACTTTTAACTCTGTAGAGAGCAAGACACTAACTTGACCTACTGCAAAACCCAACAGTTTTAAAGCATTTACAGAAAAATGAGCCACAAAAATTTCTAAGACTTTCTCCTAAATGAGTGAGAAGTTTCCTGCAATTCCCTTACATGTGTTAAACCCTGGAAAGAGACACTTGAGTGTCTGGCACATGGGAAACAATTAACCACTCCCAAAAGGGGGGGAAAATGGGTCAGAGAAATGTAACCAGCTGCAGAACTGCAGTGGCTGGCTACCAACTTCGCTAACATGCAACCTGCAAGTGCCAGTAAAATGTGTATTTTGGAACTCCACTTGCATTCTAACAAGGATGATAAGGAAAGAGGTCTGCCTTTAAGTAAATTCCTAAAATGTAAAGCCAAACAACGCTGTGATAGGAAATTTAAAGGGCCAGATCTGCCCACGTCTCTAAATTCCTTTTTCATTCTAACTTCCTCTTATTTTAGAGTATCTGAATTGATTAACAAGTTACTTCTCCGTAGGCTTTGTGAGGTTGCAATAGTTGTTCCTCTTGCTGGCCACACGGGAAGAGACAAAATAGCTGTTATTTTAAGGAATTCGTTTTTCCCCAAAGTGTCGAAGCCTAAGAGACCAATACACGCGTTTTAATCGATCTGAAGCTATCTCATGTTTTTGAACCCTCCTGTTCTTCGGGTGCACTGAAAGCCACAGCGGTTTGTCTTACAAGTTGTTGAGGCACTGTGCCCAGGGGACCAGCTTCACTATGCGATGTCCCTGTGACCACGCCAGGTACGAGCCATCGGGAGCGAACGCGACCGTCCAGTTCTCCCGGCCGCACTTCTTGTCGAAGGGAGACGTGGGGGCCAGGAGCTCTCCTACCGTGCGCGACCGAGCTGGGGGACAGAGGAGATCGTGTGAGAGAGATCGCGCAGCGCCTTGCACAGGCTGCACGGGCACCGCCGCGGCACTCTGCTTTTGTTTCACGGCGATTAACGCCACCGGGATGGGGCCCGGTGTCACCGCATAACCCAGCGGGGCTGAGCCCCTGCAGGGAAACACGCGGTGCTGAACCAACTGCTCGCACCGGGGGCGATACCGCAGCCGGAACGGGCGATGCCGCCGGGCCCGCGCCTGCCCACGGCCGGGAAGGGCTCCGTATGCCGGAAGGGCTCCGTGTGCCGGGAAGGGCTCCGCGTGCCGGGAAGGGCTCCGCGAGCCGGGAAGGGCTCCGTGAGCCGGGATCCCGCCCGTTACCCGCGGGCAGCCCCGAGCGCGCTGCGCTGAGGGATGGGCTGAGCGCCCGCCCGCCCCCGCCCGAGCCCAGCCGAGCGCGGGGCCCGGCCGCGCTGCCCCCGCCGAACCCGGCCGTCCCCCCGCTCACCGATGAGCTTCTCGTTGACACTCGGAGGAAAGCTGGCCATGGACGGGCGGCCTGAGGAACGGCGGGGCTGCCACGGAGCGGGACCGACGGGCGCGGGCTGGGCAAGATGGCGGCGGCGAGCGGCGGGGCGGGGCGGGGCGNGCCCCGCTCCGCTGCCCGTGCCCGGCCGGGCCGCTGTCCTGGCCCGGTTCACCGCCTGACCCCCGTCAGCCCCGTCTTCCCTGGTTCAGGGGCTGGAGGAGTCTCCTATTCTTCAGGATTTCTTTCTAAATTTGAATAGTTCAGCATTTAAAACCTATTAAGTAGGTTTATAATAAAATTTTGAATTTGCTGTTGATGAAGTTGTTCACGAACAACTTGGAGAAAGAGGCCCTGAGAGCACCTCGTTCCCTGATTTTGTATTAACGTCTCTGTGCACCCTTCTATCCTTCCATTTCCTCTTTTCTCCTTTTGTGTATCTAAGTCCTCTTCTAGACGAAGTGACTCTTCCTTGCTCTGTCTATGGACCTCAGAGAAGCAAGATAATTAACTGCAGATAAAAACTGTGATTTCATTCGCAAGCAGTGGCCTCACTGGCAGGCGCACTGCAATAGCCACGGGATCAGCTATTCAGCTGTAGCAATAGCCAGGAATTACCCAGGGTGAACAAGGCCAGCAAAGCATTTTTTAAATAATGGGGTGACACAATGTCAAAGAAAGGAGCACGGAGAAGTTTGGAATGTTTTTGGTGATGTGAACACTGGCATGTGTTAGCACTGGTTTGTATAAATGCCCCTAGCACATTGTAGCAGTTATTTGATACAGCATATCCTGTTCCTGCTGCGTCCATCCCCCACTGCCAGCAGAGGGAAGAGCCCTGAGCAGCTCTCTGAAGCTAATTCCTGGACACCTCCTTGGAACAAGGCACTCTTGTAGCCAGTGAATATTGTGAAATACTGCTTGGAGTTGCTCATGGGTTGTGAATGTTTGAGTCAGGCCAGAGCTGCACTGACTCACACAAGGATTCTCCAGAGGGTCTGAGCCTCACTCAGAGCCAACACATGCTGGTTCTTTCTGTTCACCCTGGGCCAGCAAACAGCCAGCAAACTGCAGCTTGGGGTTACTCAGCTTCGCAGGGGTGTTACCATGCTGCTACCTTTCTCACTTTTTTCTTTTTTTAAGAAGAAAATTATTTTGACATTTATTATTTCTTTATGTCTCTCTTTCTGTAAGTACTGCTCCAACGGTTGAAGTTTTTTCCTCAGTGTACTTTCTGCTCGTTAATGTAGTGGATTTGAGGCCAGAGGACATAGTTAGTTCATTTAGTCTGGTCTTTGTACAACAGAGGAATAAAATTTAATCTAATTTCACACACCTTCAAACAGTGAGGATTTCCAGCCTTTACAACACTGGGGTCCGAATGCTGGTCTTTGAACTTTCCAGTCCACGTTTTGTGTGTTATGGACACAAAGGCATATTTGGATATGTAAAACCTCAGGGGTTTGCAAGGTTGTTAGAAATTGTTTGGTGTCACAGGCTGTCCTGGGGACAGTGGTAGCACCCTCTCTTTTCAGGCGATGCTGGAAGGGTCCTTGTCCTTGTGTCTGAAGCCAGAATGGGAGGGATGGAAAGCTGTGTTCTGTCTGCAAGCTGCCAACTCATCCCCTCTGCTCAGTAAATGTATCTTTCTGAAATTCAGTCTAAACTTGAGGAGATAAAGAAGCTACATTTTCTTCCCTTGAGACTCTTGCTGTGTTTATTTTCCTTGCATGCGGGGTGATTTTTTAGACCATTTTTCAGTTCTTCCCGGGTGATCTGCAGCCGTGGGATCCAGGGTGTCACACTCCAGGCTGTCACATGCTCCAGGGCCTGCAGCGGGTGACTCAGGCTGATTTATGGGTTTTCCATTATCTTCCTTTACGGATGCAGCTGCCAAGCCTGTGCAGGGCTGCTCAGCTGTGAAGCTCACAAACTTGGTGCCATCTTTCTCCATCAAGTCTTTACTCCCTGCAGTAAGCTTTCACAAGTGAAAGGGCTTTTGTTCTTTTTGCGTGTCTTGGAAATACCTTCCAGGATCCAGGCTATGGAGCTTTTCCCCAGGCTGCTGGAGCACCAGGATCGTCTGATTTCACATTCCTGTATTGTGACACGGTGAATTCAGTTCTATCCATTTCTTTTGCTTTGTCTTCTCTTTTTAAGGTCCACAAGTTATGTTCCTCATCCACAGAGTTGTCATTCTATACAGCACTACTGGCAAATTAGGAACAGTTAGGGCCAGTCACACTTAAGTCCAAGGTAGCTCATCTGTGCAGTAGTGCTTGCCATTAAAAATTATGCTATTTTTAGTCTACGCTGTTAATAATTCACAAGCTCCTGTTTGTTTTGAGAACCTCCTGGGGATGGAGAAAGTTCAGCCTCAGTTTGTGGAGGCAGAAGAGAAGGTGAAAGGAAAAAGCAGATTGGAAGAAAGGAGAGGGCAAAGAAGGTTGAAGAGGAAAAGGGCTCACAGCAGAGTGAATGGTGAGCAGCAGAGGAATTAGACAGGAAAGTGCTGCCAGGAGTTAGACTTCAATAATCCTTGTTGGTTCCTTCCAATTCAGGAGATTCTGTGATCCTAAGGAGGTCCAAGTGACAGCCACCCCAAGCTGAATGGTTAAAAAACTCAACATGCAAATAAAGCAACAGGCCAGCCCTGCAAGGAGCTGTTAGAGTGAATGAGACCTTGCATATGAGGCTTTGCCGGCTCGTGGTCTGTCACTACATTTTCAAAACTCTCAGCAGTCTTTGCCCCTGAGTGTCTGCTGCCTCCCTTGCTGCAGTTCTTCCTGCCATGAGATGCTGCTGGGCCTGGCACCACTTCAGCTGTTGCTTCATTTCAGTCCGTGGTGTTGTTTGCCTGGTGGCTACGAGCAGTATTGGCACCACTGAGGCCCTGGAGAGTTTGCAGTCTAAACAGACAAGGCAAACAGCAGTTGGGAGGAGGAACAGGGGGATGAGGCCACTTTCTCAGGGTCATCATGGAGCAGCCAGGAGCACAACTGTGTGATTTTCCCACAGGCACTAGATAAGGCTGCCTCCCTTTCTGGAATTCTGGGCTGCCGTTTCTCTCCCCCCTTTTTGTCCATTGCTCTGTGACTTATTTACCATGGCTTCTTGTGATAAATTTTAGGTGATTCTAAATTGATGTACATCTGGTACTTAAGGGGTTAATTTGTAAAGGTCTGCTAAAAGAGTGTGCAGTGGAAAAGCTGCACAGATGGAATATCAGACTATGGGAATTTTTTCTCTGCGTTCTTTTGGTCTCACTGGGATTCTATAATTTTTGGAGCACGTCTTTGGGTATAATAAATAGAGCAGATGGTTCAGTGTATGTGGGGAATTCAGTACTTCCATGATGAGTAGCTGCACTGAAATAACAGAGACAGAAGTTTGGGGTTATTCCTTTTAGATTCAAACCATCTCTTCTCTGTAAGCCAGCCATGGGTGCCTTGTAAGGGAGCTGCATTCAGAAATATCTGTGCTAAATTTACCCTCTGAGGGTACAAGAGGTTTTATCTGAGATGGCTGAAGTGACACTGAGAGTTTTGAGCTGTCCTAAGCAAGGGCAGGGGAGAAGGTTCCCTGTGTTACAGAGGAAGCAGGTCAGCCTACCCTGGGCTCATGTACCCCCACCCTCACGTGTGCCAGCACAACCTCCGGTATCCCTCCCTCTACCACACAGCTATTTCACTTCTTCCTTAAAACATCCTGTCTGGAGCATGCTGGCTCTGTGTGCTCCTCTCCAGGCTGTTTGCTGTGAGCTCAGCTGGCAGGGTTGTCTGGGCCGGGGAGGAGCAGCACGATGCTGGCAGGCAAAGGATCCACTGTTCCCTCTAACGTAATTATACCTAATTATATCTGTATATTTCCAACGGTGCAAAGCCCCAGGTCTGTGACTTTAACCAGGGTTAAAAATGTTCTTCCTGGTCCAGTAAAACTGGTGGGGCCAAGGCACAGGAGGTAGAATCAGAAGCACTAAGGCTCTTCTCCTAACTTCACTACCTGTCTTCTGGGGGAATTTGAACGGCAACAAGCCTTGTCTGCCGGATTTAAAATAGCCTTTCTTGGACTGCTTATCCTCCTGTCATGCATTTCATTCCCTGCTCCTGCCTAGTACAGCAGAGCCAGAAGAGCAGAATGTCCCAGTGGGTAACAAGTCGTGTCTTTCAAAGCAAAAGTGCTGCCTCTGCAGGTGCTGAGGAGCCGAGTGCTCCGTTCTGGTGCCATCAGGCATTGGCCAAACCCGTCTGGGATTGGGAAGCTGGTGTAAGACCAGAGGAATGCAAAGCAGTCACACAACAAGTCAGAAAAAGGGCTGTGTCCTGGCCAGCTCTGAGAGTACAGATCACAAGATATCAGAGAATGTTCTGAATTGTTCCAAACCCAAACTACTTTGTGTTAATATGAAATATTTACCTTTTTTTTTTTTAATATCTATCCCAAGGCAGAACTTTACAGTGGTTGCTGCCAACCTGGGGTCCAGGCAGTAATAAACTTCTGAACATGTTCACAATGGAAAGAATTTTTTTTTTTTTTGAGATCTGTGTTTTGGCATTGGACCATCATGATTGTGCAGAGGGAAAATCAATGGCATGAAGGGTGTCAGTGTAAATGTCAATAAATCATCTATAAATTCAATTTATAGAAAAGCAGGTTGAGTTTAATAGGATAAACAAATGGCATAGACTCCCTACATTCTGTAGAGCTGATCAATAAAATAATCAGGACAGAAGAAGTCAGCATGTTGGGGAATTGCAGGGCTGTGTGTGACAGCTTCTGCCTGGAAACAGCCGAGGCTGCATTCCTGCTGCGGAGAGTTGGGAAAGAGCAGGTTGCTTATAGATAAAGAGTATTTGCTCACAGATCAAACAGCTCGAGGTGGGCCTGAGCTGGTGTGGAACTGGGCTCGAAAATATTTGGGTGGCTTGTGTCCAGCCCTGTTGCTACAGGGAACACGTGCAGAGGGTGGGGTGAAGGAGGAGGTGAAGAACCTGAGAGAAATGGACATTCTTTGAAGGTGAAGGTCGGACAAGTAAACTTCTAGCCCCCATTTTTGGGTTGTAAAAATGTTGTAAATAGGTATAAGAGTGAGGTGGGAACACAGGAACTTGCCTTCTATGGTAGCTTGGGATGTGTGGCTGTGCTTGCCCGGTGTGTGCAGAGTGAGGCTGGTGTGAAGCTGTGTGGTGACAGCCCGAGCACAAACACACCAGAGGGAGCCAGCAGAGCTGGCCATGCTGTGCCTCTCGGTGATGTCCCCTCCAGGTCTGGCTGCCCCCAGCTCTCCATTGCCCACACCCCTGTGCTGGTGTGAGTGCTGGTCTGCTCACAGCTTTCCAGGGCTGAGAGAACACTGCGAAGAGACACAGTTAAAGTCATGCTGCAAATGGAACTGGGATCGTGTGCATGTGCCTTATGTGAGCACAGCCCATTGCACAGGGTAGAGGAATAAGCCACAGCAACACAGGCTGTCCCACACCACGGGCTTTGTTTCTTTATGTCTGTTCCTAAACAGCCCTGCGTACAGAGGCAGCAGAGCTGTGCCTGTGTAATTCACCTCGTGCATCACCTTTCTCTCCACTGCACGTCTGGCTCTGATCAGCCAGCCAGGGTCACTATAGTGAGTCTGAGAGCTGTTAGGGGAAGGCCCCGCCCTCTGCATTAACATAATTGCAGGTTATTTGTGAGATTCCTTCCATGGCTTACTTCCTGAAGGTCTGGCACAGAAATCCGGTTTTGTAATTTGAGCCCTAACGAGTGGCTGGATGTAATTATGGGCTCCATTATCCCAGCAGTCTCTGTAGCATGGAAAGTAAAAGCTCAGTGTTGCCACTAGCACTGAAAATACAGCAGTTGGTAGCTAACGAGTCCCTTGTGCAAGCAGCATGTGGGCAGTGTGTACACAGGTAGGACCCAGGTTCACTGGGGCCTGCTCTGGTCTGTTTATAAATGTTTCCGAAAAGAGGCTGATGAGATTTCTGGTTATACTCTCATTATGTCTCTCCTGAAGGTGCAGATTGCACACAAAGTGCGTAACAAATAAGACTAATAGCTTCCCCACTAAAGCAAAGCAGGATTTGTGGGAGCATAATTTACCTTTCTGCCAAATGTCATACATGGGGGATGAGCTGGATGTGCTCAGACCGACGGACACAGGGATCAGCTGCAGAACAAAGGGACTCATGGCTGGCTGGACATGGGGTGTTGAGGCAGCTGAACACTGGGAAAAGGCTGCTGGGACAGAGAGCACATTTGTGCCAGGCCTGACATGGAAGGCAATCTGCAGCCCTGCTGCGAGGCTGCATCCTGCCGGAGCCAGGCCAGCTGCTGGCCCAGGCTCTGGGGAAGGGGCAGTTCCAGGAAGGGCCCTGCTCTGGGGGAGGCTGAGGCAGGGTGAGCACGGGGTCAGCCCCAGCAGCTTTCCCGGCTGCCGCTCGCCCTCTGGAATTTTGCCTGTTCCATCTTTTCTGGGCGCAGGGATGGGATTGCTTTTCCATCTGTTCCTGTGCAGCACCAATGCAAAGGGTCTGGGATGCAGTGGGAGCCCTGAGGAGCCCCTGCAGTGCAAACCACGCTGTGTAGGGAAGGCTGAGTTACACAACTCAGGTGGAAGGTGATAAATCTGCCTCGTGGAGATCAGGCAGACTTACTCACTCTCAATCTACATGCAGCTTCTAATCTTTAAACTGCAGTTGGAGTCCCTTCCATGCTCCTGGGTCAAAGCCTTCCAGCTCCCACATGGCTCAATCCAGGCCCTTTTTTGGGCTGCATTTGAAGGCTGTTCAGCCATGACTGTGCAAAAAAAAGGGTGAAATATTATTTTTAAAATTTAAATTGAGATCCATATATGGAAGGAAAAGATGAATTCACCACTTGATCCTGCCAGTCTAACACAAGAAAATATTTGAAGTGCAATTCCATTACACAATTAAGCTGGAGGAAGCTCGTGAGCTACACAGCTGTAATCTTTTCCTTTCCTTCCTTACTGAGCCTGGAAGCGTTGCCCTCTTGCCTTCTTTCTGTTGGAGCTGGCTTTTCCTGTCAGGCTGCATGCTCTGAGACAGCTTGGCATTTTTCCCTGCCCTCTGCAGCTCTGGAATGCTTTCTTGCTGTTTCTTAATCCCTGTTATGACTGCAAGTAAGGCAGAGGTGGTGTCTTTGTTTCACTGCTGCTTTTATGTCACATGATGGTATTTGGGAAATCCGTGGACCTGCAGCACCGCAAAATTACACCCACAATGAGAAATTAGTCCAAAAATACAAAGCAGGTTAATGAGTCCTTAAAGGGTCAAGTTCAGGTTTAGGGCAAGGAGAGTTATTGATGGCCAGCAGTTTGATTCTCCAACATTGTCATTGCCCATGTGGCCAGAGAAATTAAAAAATAAATACAAAGCCTGTGTCTGTGTTTGGGTATCAGCTGGGAGGTCACCAGGAAAGTCCAAATGTAACCCTGGTGTTCACAAGAGGGGCACGGTTCTGGAGTAAGCTTCATCCCCAGTTTCCAGCTCCCTTTAACAGCAGCTCAAAGACACCATGACTGAGGCCTCTGTGCTGCTCAGCATTATTTGGAAGCCCAGCAAAGCAGCAAATGTTTTATCCAAAGGATGTTGCCGTGTACCATCCATCCAAACTGCTGGATATCTACTGCAAGTAAGCTTTTTCAAAGTTTTATTTTAGAAAACTTGTGTGGGCTTAAGCAGCAGTTACAATTAAGTAGGGCAGCATCAGCTAATGGCGTGAGTGAGTCATGGGGAGGAAACTGAGCAGCAGTTGGGGAAAACTCTTCAGTAACAAAGACTCTTTATATTCATAAATTCATACAGGCTGACACGAGGCTCACACAGAGGTTGTTTAAGAAGCAGAAAACTCAATTCTGGTCTTGCCATTCTCCCAATTTTTAAAGACTTACCTTTCCATCAGACAATTCCTTTCCCTCCTCAGTCCCTCCCCTACACCTGAGCACTTAAGAAGACAGAAGAGGAAGGAAAGGCAATCTCTGATGGCTGGGTTGCTCCAGTGGCTTTTCTCCCCAGTGCAATGCGCCCATGTTTAAGTTAAAATAAAGTCCAGGTGTCCCAAGTGTGAAAGCTGCAGGTCTTTGCTAACCACTGACTCCACCTGTGACAGTAAATGCCATTTCTGCCCCCAGCCCTTAGGTCAGTGCTGAACTGGCAGAAGTGCCGTGGTGCAGCAGGGCTCATACCCAGGGTGCTGCAACAAAGGCCACACTTGATGGATGTGCTGATGGTACTGAACCCAAATCCTGGCTCCCAGACTATGTGATTATAATCTAAAACCAGCTGATCTAGCTGAGAAATAATGCCATTGAACTGAATGGGAATTGCACAGACAAGTTTAATGTGATTCTATGGAGAATCCTGCATTGCTTGCAGTGGAAACACTTCAGGATGCAGAGGAGATGGGGACTGGGAACAAGCTGAAAGCTCCTCTTGCTGACCCTGTTGTGTGATAAACAAGAAAGGAAACGAAATGTCAGGGAGAGGAAGTGATAACCTCAAATTATCCTTTGGGGCAATGTTCTAATCTAGGCTGAACTGATTAGTCATCCAGAACAATTAAAATACTGCTTTATAATATTTAAGTAACTTAACCTTTGCAATGACTGTCGTATGTGGGGATGGCATTACTCACTAGGGAAGGGAAAAGTAGATACACAAAGTGATCTCATTCTGCTGAAGTCTTTAGAACATGAACACATACACTGGCAGTGATTGTGATCAAACAAACTTCAACTGGGACTCGACAAAGAGCTTGTTTATAGCTCCAAGGCAAACGGGCAGACACTGACAGGGCTGTGTCCCTTTCCCGTGCAGGCATCAGCTTCCATTTCAGAAAAGATTCTGTTCCATTAAGTGCAATTAGAATATCTGAGCTCTTACGAGGCCTTGATAATAGACTATTTCTTCATCAGATCAAGTATCAGGGATTAAACTCCTGGTGTTTTGCATCCAAATGAGATTTCTACTGGAACAGAAATACTTCCATTTAGAATTTATTGTGTGAAACATCGTGCTACAATTTGAATGATCATTTGATGACTGGACTTTTTGGGTTAGAAGTTCCAATGTGAGTATTTTGTACAGAATCTCTAATTTCTCCGGAGCATAATCCATCATTCTGTGATTGCCATTAATCTGGTCAGATCATTTGCTGGCTCTGTTCTTGTTTAACAGATCGTGTTGCAGTCAGGGAGGAACTGGGAAGCAGAGCACACAAAGAAAAATCCGTGGTTTTTCTCTTCAGAAAAGGTTTCTCACGCTTTGCAATGGATCCACGTGTGCCGGGTAAGTCAGTAAAGCACAGTGCCGGGGAGCACACGGACCCGGTGGAACAAGCGGGCTGTTCTCCGCGGCCAGCCCGAACCGGACGGGGTTTAGCGGCCTCTAATGCCCTCTGATGGACAAATGCATCGGAGCGGAGTCCTCGGAGCCCGCGGGGAGCGGGGAAACACCCAAGTGCCTCAGTGGAGCTGAGCTGCAGCTCTGCCAGGGAGGAGAACCTGCTCCGGGTTAAACCCCGCGTCTCTGGGGTTTGTGGCTGAGAAGTTTAGGTCACCTCTTACTAAAACTTGGCAGATCCTTTCCTTCCTCCTTTCCTCCCTCCTTTACTTAGGTTTGTTTGTTTGGCTTGTCTTAAGAATAGGAGGGAAATATTTTTGACCCTGATGACAGATTTGGCACAGTTCCCCCACAACGACACCCCATCCATCAGGAATTGGGATCAAACCTGTGCCTTCCAGAGCAGTGCTTCCGGAAGGCATGGGAGGTTTCTGGACCAAAGTTGATAAATAGAAATTGAGAAGTGTCATTCAGCATATTTGAGCCTCTGCTGGAGTGTTTGACGAATGCTGGTGAAAATGAGAAACTGGAATGGGAGGAATGGAGAGAAAGAAAATCAAAGGATGAAACAGAGGCTTCAAGGAGTCAGAAGAAAAAAAGGTTAATAAATAAATAATTTGAGTTGAAAACACAAAGTAGAGGAAAGCAGAAGACAAAGATGTGAGAGGGCAAAAAAAAATATCAGTATTCTCTGTCAAGAAGCCAAGAGAAGTGTCACCTCCAAGAGCCAGTTCAGGTGTGATGCCAGAGAGGCCCAGGGTACTAGGTACAGTGTGGGTGATGTTCAGAAATTAGCTGAATCTGAAAGGGTAAAATGCATCAGAAAGGAAGGAAATGCCACAGGTCTTCTAGCTTTGAAGGGGACTTTATTGGAGGTGGTGTTGTTAGCTGATGGTATCTGTGACACAGGATCAGCACCTTCTCTCCCCAGCAAGGACAAAGTGTGAGCTGAGAATTCCCTGAGGTTTTCTGCAGACCTGGCCAGGTCATTTCCTCCGTGTGCCTTGACCTTCTAATCTGCTTCCTTGTCCTCTAACTCAGGCAAAAAGCAGAAGTGCCAGAATACCTCCAAGGAAGTGATTCAAGGGGCGTTTTTGGCTGGATTAAAAACATCCATGGCTGGAAATTTCACGAGGGGGACTCTTCCCACACAGATGAATTTCCAACTCATACTCTATGGTCTGGCAGTTCAGGCTCTAAACCTCTGCTGAGAGGGAATAGAGACATGGCAGGGACTTCCCTGTGCCATGTCACTCCTACCACTAGTGCCACTTTGACAGCCACAATGGGAAATTTTTAGTGAGGAAAAGTCATTGGCATTCACACCAAAACCTGACAACACTCTGGGGATGCCCTAGGCTGCAATTCCTTGTTTTGCTTTACATAGAAGCTTAAGGAAGTGCATTAAAAAACTCTTGCTAAAGTGTCCTTAAAAATCCACAAGCAGGAGGGTGTCAAGTGCTGCTGAAGAAACAACGCAGAGTTATCAGGAGCCAGGGAGCTTGGAATGGTTTATCCTCCAACAATACCCAGCTGGCTGTTCCAGACTGTTACAGGCACACAAATTCACAGTAGAGGTCTTGTGGGGTTTTGGGGGCAGCAGTGGGAGAATGGGTCTCCAATCTAAATAATGGCTGAAATTTTTCAGGGAGTTTAGGGAAACACTGTGAGAATTTCCAACATTGCCGTTCAAACCCCTGCATCTAAAATCTGGGAATACTACAGCCAGTCGTGTTTGCTTTTAGGGAACAGATTTGCTTTGGGAAAAACACTGCCAGAAGCAGGAAGAAGCACTGTTTGTTTTGTTTAGTACATTTTGAAGGGAAGAAATAGCCTGTCCTTTTCTACCTCAGTCAGGAGTTCCCAGGATGCTTCTCTCTGATCTAATCTTACCACCCTGATTTCTTTCTGGCATTTTGGGACATGTTTTTCATAACCATATCAGTCAGCTGAAGCCCTTTCCTGCCCCTAGATGAATTATTATTGTTTAGATTTTGGCAGAACATGCAGATCCCTGTGAAGATTGTGGCTGGATTGCCTTCAGTGGAGATTATTCCTGCCTGATTGCTGTGGGACACTGAGGGGTCAAATGCATAAACAGTTGGAAAAGGAGACAAGAAGGCCCCAGCAGGGTCGGTTCTGCCTCCAGCAGGGAGAGCCAGTCCTCAGGTTTAATTGTGAGTTAATAAACCATCCTGGGTAAGAGCTTTGCTGCCCTGACCCCGTGGGTGTCCTTTGTTCATCTCTGCACGTGTGGTGCTGTGTTGTGTGTTCCCTGCCTTTGCTCTGACTCTGGGATCTCAGCTGCTGCTGGTCCTGCCCCAGGTGTCCTCACACCCACAGCAAACCTGTAGGAGCTGCGGAACCCCAGGGAACCTCCCCAGCTCCCCCCGGGAGATCCTGGCGATGAAACAAAACCCCACACACACCACACAGGTGTCATTTGGGTAGGGGAGCTATGACCAACACAGAGCAGGCTTTTCTAGAACACCAGAAAACAGCTTTGGAAACCTTCCTGAGGCAGGGTAGTGCTGGCTGTGACTGCCCTTGGAGCAGAGGGATCCATAGCTCTACTCCGCAGCACACAGCAAATGGATGCTCCACGACCCAGGGCACTTGGAAGCCAGTGCTGGACTCCCATGGTGCCCGTGGGGATGCTCTCTGCCTTTCCTGACAGACAGAACCACTGCGTGAGCAGGCAGAAATGACAAACTTCTTCAACCAATTAATTGCTTTTTTCTTAAATAAAATATTTGCAATTGATTTTCATCTTTTTATAATAAACATCTGCTCTTCAAGTATTTGCTGTCACCCAAGTTCCTGGATTTGATGCTAGAATGCAATGGAATTGTTTGCCCTGTAAATCCAAATTACAGGATTTTTATTGCTCATTATTTACAAGGAAAGTTAACTCAGGATAAATTTGATATCGCTATTGCTGGTAATAATTCCTGTGTGCTGTGATAACAGCAAGACTCTCTGAGTCACATCAAGGCTGTGGCTGAGTGGGGGGACAGAAATTCCACTTGATTCTCCAGTTCTTCTGCCAACTTTAAATCCGCTGTTCCAGAGCCCTCACCTCAAGCTGCATCTTTATTTATATCATCAGCACTTCAATGTGACTGTAGCACGAAAAAACATTATTTTGTGCTTCTGTCTACCCAGAGGGGAAACAAATTAACATTCCCAAGAAGGAAAGTGGAAGTGGATGTTTATTTGTGTGTATCCTACTTTTCTGAGTCACAGAGTAAACACTTGGCTGGGGCTGGTGTGACCAGGCTGGGGACGAAGGTGCAACACTCGGATCTGTAGTTAAGAGTTCTGCAGTGAAGGCTTGGAACGTAACAGAATAAATTAATTTACAGAAACAAGCGGGTTTATATTTGAAAGGTAAAATCCAGCTGTGCGTTCCGGCCTGAGACAGCAAACCCGTGGGTGATCTGTCAAGCACGGCGGTGACTGGAGGTGGCCACCGCGGGGGAATAAAGCATCAGCCAAGGCTCCCGTGTGCGAGGGGAGCGGAGATGGTCCTGCGGGGTGCTGCGGGCAGGCGGAACGGCCTCCGACAGCAGCAGGGAACGTTCAGAGCCGCTCGGGGCAGGGCTGCGGAGGGCGCCCGGTGCCACCGCAGCCCCGGGGCACCCGGCTCGGCTCCTCCGGCCCCGCCCTACGGCCCCGCCCTACGGCCCCGCCCTGCCGGCCCCGCCCTACGGCCCCGCCCTACAGCCCCGCCCTGCCGGCCC
>VZRF01004997.1:735569-811914 GCA_013396875.1 Vireo altiloquus
CGGGGCCGGCGCTGCCCCTCAGCGCTCCCGCCGCACGGGGGTCCCGGCGCGGCCCGGCCCGGCCCGGCCCGGCGGCTCCGGGTGCGGTGCATCGTCCTTGTGCCGGCGGCGGCGGTGAGCAGGGGCCCGGCTCCCCCTCGCTGCTGCTCCCCCGCCTCTCCCGAAGTGTCTCTGCTTTCCTCAGACATTCCCGTGAAATTCACGTCCTTCCTTTGCATCATTTGGCTCCCCAGAAGGGAGCCAGAGGCACGAGAAGGATGTTTAGGAGGGCCGGAGGCACTGCTGCCCGTGCCCCCCGGTGCTAGGGCGATGTCGGTGTGCAGTCCCAGCCCCAGCCCCGCGAGCACGGCTCTGGGGCGTCAGGAGGGGCTTCCAGCCACTGCTTCCTATTGCAGTGATGGATATTTACATCTCCTTGCAAAAGTCAGCACTAATAGTTTGGAGAAGGATTTTCTGAATGGAAGGAAGAGGGATTTGTTGGCCTTAGACTTTATGTTTCTCTGATCCACCGGGAGGAACTGCTTACCGGGATTAGGTGGGTGATTCTCAGTGGGGCTAAGCTCGGTGCTTACACTCCATCCCTACTCCCAAGGTGCTTTCCTGACGTGGGGGAGCTCCCCTGAGGATCAGTTCCTGTGTTGGTCCAGGGTCTCATTTTGCCACACTGTGAGTGCTGCCTTTGTGTCACAGGAGGCCTGTGAGACCCTGCTTGGTGTAAATCCATCAAAAACATGGAGCTGCTTCTCCAGACTGAGCCTTGTTCCTGTGCTGCATCTGTCCCTCTGCTGCTGGGCTTCAGCAATCTGCAGAAACGTGGCCTGGTGCAAGGAAAACAAGCTGTTCCTTTTTACATTTATATGAAGTTGTTTTGAAGAGGAGAATATCAAACTTTGTCTTTTGACATTAAATTGAGTCAGATTTTTGCAATACATTATAGACATACTTGCATAGTTACCTTATTCTCCCCCTTGAGTCACAGATCATGTTTTCCGTAAGGAAACATAGGATTGATTATGCTCCCAAAATAATGCAAAAAAATACTTCTTGATGTACTGGTGTTAAAAGGCCCTGCCTGGGCTTTCTCCTCTGCTTTGTTATGTATATTGTGGAATTGGGCTTGCCAACATCTGTTAGGAGTTACAAACTTCTTAGAACAGAATTATTTTTCTGTACTTTTTATGGCATGATTACAGATAGGTGTAGGGGAGGAGTCCTCTGTGGATATGAAGGAAGCTGTTCTGATTCTTGAGATGCCAAAATAGTGGAGTTATAGTGATAATATGCATCAAATATATTATTGTCAGTCACAATCATGGTGTCTTAGCAAAATATACAGAATATATGCACATTATTTCAGTGGTGTTCGTGCAGGTACGAACATCCTGTGTCTGCCTGAGTGCAGGACATCTCAATTCAGCCCCAGGAGCCCCTGCTTGGCATGTCAGGAGTGTGTTTGAGTGAGGAGGGGGAGAAAGGCAGCTCGGGTCTGTTGTATTTTGGTTTTTCTGCGCAGGGGAGGACAAACTTTTCCAGGGATTCTTCATTCCTTTGCAGAGAAGGAAAGTGTAACCATCTTTCCTCCAAATTTACAGACGTAGACAGGCTTTTCATTCATTTGCTGAGTGCTTGAATTCATTTTAGGAAAGATGAAACAGCAAGCTGAGAGGATGCTAATCTGTATTGAAAACAAGGGAAATCAGGGCAAACCAGTCTGCTCTGGTCTGCTCTTGTTTATTGTTATAAATGCTGCTTTAACCAAAATCTGCTTTTGTGTGTACAATTCTGTGGGCCTGGGGTGACTGGCAGGCAGAGTTTTGTGAATTAACCAGTGCCTAGCTCATGGGATAGATCCCTGGAGCCGCTGCCAGTCCTGCCCTGTGCTCCAGTGAGCCCTCACCTGCTGCAGGGCTGTCCTGGGGCTGCCCCCAGGCTTCAGCTGCTGCAGAAGAAGCTCTTGGTGCCTGTGAGACCACACTGGCAGAGAGCGCTGGGAGAGCTCTCAGCAGAGCCTGCACAGTACTGTTACTATGCTTTTCAAAACTTGGGGTGAACGGGATAAAATTAGACTGCAGTAGCACAAAGAGCCTGGAAATTAGTGGAATTCCCTATGATTTCAGACATAGTCAGAGCTTTGGAAAATAAAATTCTCTCTGTTTTTCCTATGGAAATATTCACTTCCAGTTTTATGTGTTGTGTTTTCATAGTGCTTTAAGTGTATTACAATGTGAAATCACAGGCACAGCACGGGAATAGTTGTGAGCATAGTTGGAGGAGTCTGACTGCCCAAACCATTTACATCTAGAGTGGTTTAAAACTGTCAAATGTATTAAAAAGTATTAATCCTTTATAAACTTGTGGCCATGTAAGTGGTTATTGTGGTAGAGTGCCCATCCTTGGAAGTGTTCAAGGAATGACTGGATGTGGCACTCAGTGTTCTGGGCTGGTGAAAAGGTGTGGATCACAGGTTGGACTCAATGATCTCAGAGGTCTCTTCCAACATTAGCGATCCTGTGGTTCTATGGTTCTGATATGCTTTGAAGAAAGAAGCCTTTTATTACGTGGATTTTGGTTTAGGCTCCCCATTTGCAGTTCATGCGTTACGATGGCTTTCAGTTAAGAAAGTGTGTAAAAAATGAAAGTCAGTAGTAATGTTCCATTCTCCCTTTAATTAAAAGGCATTAAGTTAAAGCAAATATTCCCTCGTCCTGTTGATTTTTCTCCACAGTGTCTGAAATCTGTGCAGGATCAGAGACCTGCAAACCCAGTTGCTGCAGGTACCAGTTCTGGTTTTCCTTGTGGCTTGTTAGGAAATCACTGGTAGTAAGGGGAAGTATTGTGAGGTGTTTCCTGTGTTGTGCTGGCTGTGCCCCCCAGGGATGTACCTGTGCTGGGAGGTGAGGCTGGGCTGAAGGTGCAGCTCCTTTCCACAGCAGCAGTGTGTGGGGCAGATTTCCCCAGGGCTGAGGGCTGAGCCAGGCTGGAGCCCTGCCCTGCAGCACAAGGCTGCTGTTTCATCTTCCCCCTAGCAGCAACCCACAGTGGCTGCGATGTGATGGTTCTAGGAGCGCGTGCAGTGCCTTCGAGCTGTGCCCAGGGCTGGTGCCCGGGGGCAGGGCAGGAATTGCTGGTGCCACAGGGGTTACCTGGCTGCACTAAGGAGCTGCTGCAAGTCTCCTGGAGATCCGTGACCCTTCCTCACCTACCACAGCCTTTGTGTTGGCAGGGTGGGTAAATGCATGGTTGGTCACAGCACCAGCTTCTGGTTCACCTTCTGAAAATGCTAAAAGCATGTTTAGAGCAACCTATTTAAAACTTTGGAGAGTTGTGTGTTCTTGGGAAGGCTGAGCTGTAAGGTTCTTTTTGGGGATAGTGCCTCTTTAGCAGGTATATATTCATAGAGGGGAGGAAGATGCCTGTTGATTTTGAGGGATTTGTCTGGTTCTCATAGTGCTAGTGCTGAGGAGGGGTGGTGCTGTGAGGATTTTCTGTCAGCAGTACAAGAGTGTGTTACTGTCTGCTGAAAAGTTCCAAGAAATTGCTTTGCAGGATGCACTTAGGTGGATTTTGGGGCTGTTAAGGACAGCACTAGGGATTTTTTCCAAGATGTTGTGTGTTTCTCCAGACTTTTAAGTACAGACTAAATAGAGATGATTTCTGTTCATTAATTACAAGTGATAAAATTCGTGGCTCAGCATAGTTCTTCTCAACAGCCTAGGTGAACAACTTACAGACACTCAGACACTCAGGCCTATCAGTGGTGGTAGTTCCAAACCAATGTCTATGTTCGTTTTACAAGAGATTGGACCTTCTTGCATCAGACTAGAGAATACCTGAAACAGGTGCTAATCACTTCACTGCCATGAAAAACACCCATTTTTCTAAATAATTAATATCTATGACCAAGGCAGGATTCCTTAAACTGAGTATTTTTGGATCAAAGTAAAAAAACCTCCAAATACAGTAAATCTCTTTTTTCTTTCTCCATCTCAAATATTTACAATTTGGTAGCCTGCAAAGGTTCCAGATTTCATCATCTTTGTCCACTGCATGAAGCAGTCAAAATTTAGACTCAAATGGCTTTGTTCCCTGTCCTCTGTGGCTTATTTGACCGCTTAAGGAGCCATCAGGCTGCATTAGGGCGAGGGAAGGTGTGTGGAGCTCACCTGGGTGTGGGCTGTACATGCCCAGGGCAGTTCCAGCCTCCTTGGTTGGTGCTCCCTGTGTCAGTGGTGGCCGGAGCTGAGCTGGGGCAGTGACTGTCCCTTTGCTGCCCTGGGGTGAGCTTGGAGCAGGGCATGTGTTCAGAGTTTGAAACCAGTTATATTTAAGCTTCGTGCTCTGATTTCTGTTTCTAATTCAAATAGCTCTACAGGAAACCATTTGTCAGTATTTCTTTTTTCTAAAATAAAATCAAAGTCAATGAAAGTAAAATTTCAGCTCTTTTCCCCCCAGTGTTTAGTTTAATGGATATTTGTAGAAAAGTAAAGTAGATTCTCTTTAGTCACTCAGCACTGGCACTGCATTCTGTGAGGGGAAATAAAATGTTCCAGCATGTCAGAGTGCAGAAAGAAAAGAGCTGAGAAATAAAAAACCCCAAAATAACAGTGCTAATATTTCCTTTTTGTATAGTTTCTTATTTTAAATTATAGTATAAAAAGCAGTTTTACTTCTAGGTGACCTTGTTGTAGTGGCTGTTGTGGCAGGAAGCTCCAGAAGTGTGTAATGTGATGTTTCTCTGGCATGGCAGCACACAGAACTAGATCTATGACACAATTTCTTTGAGAGGCTCTTCTCAAGTGTTTTAGCACACAGTGGTATTGAGCTTTGCTGCTGCTTTCAGCACAGAGACTTGAAAATTCGAATAAAAAGTACTAGCAATAGTGAAATTTTAAATTAAATGTATCTATCATCCACCAATGACTTCCAAAAATGTATTGTAAAAATAGCATCTGACAGTGAAAACAAAGCTTGAGTCATAAATGCTGTTTATTCTGCTTTTCCAGGGGTAAAATGAGCCCATTGGAGTGCCTCATGCCGTTGTAAGGCGCTGCAGTCCAAACTGCCAGGGAATCACAAATTCGAGTGGAAATTACCTGGATTGCCCCGTGGAATTGTTGCTGTGGATGGCTTTGCAGGCAGAGTCTCAGCCCTTGTCCTGGAAGGGCCATCCTGGGAGCAGCCCTCAGGGAGTGCTGCTGCTCCCCCGGAGTCTTTGGTCTGATCTTGAGTGCCAGGACCATTTTTTTCTTCATTAGGTGCCAGCCACTCTCTTAGGAAAGACCCAGGCAGTGTCTGTAGGGATCATGGTCCATGATACAGAGAGAATTGGGCCTGAACTCGCAGCAGAGCACAGCTTACACGGGGAGGGAGTCACCCTGTGGCACCAGAGCAGGACAGTGTGTCAGAGGCCCTTTCCCTCCCGGGGGCCAGGCTGGGTTAGGCACTCTGCATTCAGGACTCTTGGACAGAAGTGTTCCAGGTTGGGCTCCTTCAGCGCCATTGATTTGGACTTTTCCCAGCACCCAGTGGTGTCAGGTGGCTGCAGAGGGCAGGGGATGGTGCCCTCCCTGAGCCCCCAGCCTGGGACTTTGCAGCTGTAAAGCTGAATGTGAATCCTTGGAATCCTTCTTTTACCCTCTCTTAAATTCTCTCTCTCTCTGATAATCTTTTCTAATGCACAAATATTAAACCATGGCATTTCCACGGAGCTGTTGCTGTCTGTCAGAATTCACCTTTATCCACCTTTATCTGGTCAAAATTGGTTAAAACTTGTAGCAATTCACGTTTTTATGGACAGGGAATTCCAAGGTCATGCTTTAAAATACAGGTGGCATAAATGTTCCTGTATTTGTTTGCTTTTAAGAAATAGAAATCCTGAGTAAAACAATTGTTTCTGAAGAAACAGGCGTCCCAGAAGTGGCGGTTCGGGGCAGGCAGGGGGAGTGGGTGTGTGCCTGGGAAGGGACTCGTTTGTGACCCCTGAAGAATTTGGGTACAGCAGGGAACAAAGTGCTCAGTGTTCCCCCAGCAGCAGGAACATCTCGGGGCTGTGCAGTCACTCTAAATCGCCTCTTTCTGGGAAAAGATGGATTTCAGGTCTGGTTTTTACCACTGAGTGTTGGGCAGGGACAGGTGACGTGGGGCTCACAGATGCTTCAAGCGTGTTTGAGGCTGAGATTCATCACTGGGGGTGTTTGTGGGGGCACCCCAAAGTCAGCCATGTCTCTGGGGACCACAGGGCCATTGCTGGTTCCTCCTTGGCCCCTCCTCTCCTGTGACACAGCAGGGGACACACATGGAACAACTGCTGCTGCTCACCTGCTCTGGGGTTTTGCCTCCCCTCAAGTCCCAAGATAAGTTTTTTTTTCTTGCAGGTGCTAGCCTTGGAAGATTTTTGGTCTTTAATGAGCCCATTTTTAAAATAAAGAATCTTTTCTTAGAATTCTGTCTTACATTTTTCTGCTCCTTTTGATTGCTTTGACATTCAGGTTGTAGAAAATTTATCACAAACTAGAGGTTTAGTTTCAGTTCAGAAAAAGGAGCAGGTGAACTTAAGCACTTTGTTTTATAGATAACTAATGGGAAGATGAAATAATGCGTTTGCAGTTGTCTCTTGGTGGTTTCTGGTGTGTCACAAGTTTTTAACCCATCTTTAAAGCTGTAAATTTCAATGTGAAAAAGCTTATAACAATTCTCTCCTGTAGCTTCCAATAAAGGCTTGCCAGCAGAATACCCACACCAAAGTCAGCACGGAGCACAACAAGGAATGTCTCATCAACATTTCCAAGTACAAGTTTTCCCTGGTCATCAGTGGTCTCACCAATATTTTAAAAAATGTTAATAACATGGTAAGTTTTCTAATTTTGCACAGTTTGGTGATTTTTTTCAAATAGTTGAAAAAAAATTTGTGTTGTACAATCTGCAGAGAATTACTTGAAATGTAGTAAAATTGTTGCTTGCCTTTTACACTTAATTATTTTCTGTTCTGAAGTTCACCAGCAGCAGCCATCAGAGCCATGTTCTACAGAAAGGGACTGGGATTTTGAGGCAGGGAAAGGATTTAAAACTTGAATTTTCCGGGCTGTTTGGGTGTTTTACTGTGTGTCTCTGTATATAAAGTAGATGTATTTTTTAGCAACCAGATGAATTTTAGTCAGAACCTTTGCCATCAGAAAAGTTTAGTTCATTGAGTTTTGAATCCATGTAATTTGGGATCATTTGGAGTCTCCCCAAAGAGGTAACAGAACTGGCCAGACTCTGCCAGTACTTCTTTTTATGGTTTTAGATTCTTTGGAGTGAGTCCTTGGCTGTCAGTTGCACAGGGATGTGCATCTGCTGGAACTGCAGAGGACTGATAAAATGAGAAAATAGGTTGCCCTGCTGCTAGGGATTTTAGGCTGCTTAAAGCTACCTGTAATCCCTTTGGAGAGAGAATTTATTTTAATTAAACTCTACAGGCATGAGGGAACATGTTGATGTGCAAGATGATTGGCTGATAAATGAGAAAACTGTACAGTTAAAAGAAGTTCTGTGTGTGATACACACATTTTGAGAGCAAAGACCTAGCTAAAAGTGTCAATTAAAAAGTCAGTGTTTGCCCTGAGGAGCAAGTGTGAATGTTTGTCATGTGTGATGGTCTGAGCTTCTGTGGGAATCACCAATAGTTCAGAAGGATTTCTGTAGCTGAAACAAAGCAGTCCAAGAGACTCTTGGTTACAATGGCCTTGGTTTCAGAGTCTCACTGAAACCTGGGCTTAGGTGAGCCACCCCTCCCATGGGGCAAAATAAACTTCTCTGGGTGGCTCTGACAGGTGCTCTGTCTGTGGGCAGTTGTACCAATGGATTCTTGACTGAGTCTTTCCTGCTTTATTTTGCTGTCTTAATATTGCTGGAGCCAGTGCCTGTTCTTGGCACAGAGCTGGGTGCTGGCTCTGACACCCCAGGGAATCCTGCCTTCCTCCCCTGTCTGCAGCAGGGCATCTTTTGGGAGGGTCTCCTGTGTTTCTTCCTGTGGTCTGGGCTAAATTTTGCAACAGTAATAAGCTTGTTGATAGGGATTTGTTGCAACATCCGTTCTATTAAGCTGTTGGCAGTGAAAGACGTTAATTGGAAAAGAGTCAGCAGTAATTGATACCAAAATAGGTTCTGGAAAGGTGGAACCTGCATTTTGAGCAGCTGATGGGCTCGATGGAGGTGAGGCAGAGCATCTCCAGTCTGACTTTGCGGGGCCTCTTTGCTCCTTGTGACGTTTGACATTGCAGACTGGACAAAGATAGTTCTTTAGTGATAAGGTTTTAATTCCTATTTTAATCTGATTTTTGCTGGCTTTATGTCTAAACTCCAAACCAGAGCAGTAATGGAACCATAATTTACTGTGCCACTTTGCTGCTTCACTTTCATGCATTACAAGTCAAATATCCGTGTCTCAGATGAATCCATATCCTTTCTGCTTTTAGAGAATATTTGGAGAAACTGCTGAAAAGAATTTATATCTATCTCAGCTGATTATCTTGGATACACTGGAAAAATGTCTGGCAGGGGTGAGTAGGCTTGCATAAGCAGTTGCTAACTTAGAATCCAATGGGTTGGAGAATGTAAGTCAAATGCTTGTGTATCTGTTACTGGTACTACACTTAAAACTCATCATATTTAGAGCAAAGTAAGATTAATACCATTTGAAAAACACTAAAACTTCCTATCAATGCAAGTAGTTGATGTAATTGATGCATGAATGAATTGGAGGTGCTTTTTATTGCCCAAAATTGGTGATCTTTTCTCAGCAGATAATTCAGTACAAATTTTTCATTTTGTGCTTAGTTCTCTGCATACAGTGCTGAGTTTTCTTTAAATGTCTTAAAACTTCCATTTGTTGAAGTAATTTTCCATGTGCTCTTATATACCACAGAAACTTTTCTACCACTGCTCTAGAGATGATTTCTGCAGGTGTTTCCTAGATTACATTAGTTAACCATGTCCAAATGTCCACTGGGAGTCCAGGCCTGAGGTTTCCAGTCAGAGCTGCTGCGAGGCAGTTTGCTGGTTCCTTTGGGAGGAGAGTGGTGCTGGTTGTACAGCTTACTGTGCTGAGCTGGAATTGCAAAGCCAAGCTTCACCGAGAGCAAGAGTTGCAGGGGTTTATTCTTTTAACAAGAACGGAATTTTATTTTTAAGCTGTATTCAATGTCCAGCTTGTACAGTTGAGGAAAATACCTCTTTTTGGCACTTTTTGTCTTTGATGCATTGAGTCAAAAAACCAGTTTTAAGATCGGAATTTAGTTATTTTTAAATTCTTCTTCTATGTATATTGTTTGAAACAGTGGTTTTCCTGATAGATCATGATATTTAAATAGCTGAAAATTGTGCTGAATGTTTCTTGCTCTGTCACTTCAAATGAGAGCAGTTTGAGGCAGAATATGTTAAATCAGAGTGAGCCAAAGCCCTGTACAAAGCGTTTTGTGTTCTGTGGTATCTTCAGATGGATTTCTTGCTCAATGTTTCATCAAGTTCTCATGGCAACAGGACTCAGGTCAACTAAGTGGGAGTCTCTGAAACTTCCCAATTCCCTGTGGAAAAGTCATTGGTAGAATTTTAGGAAGCTTTAGTGCTGACCCTTCTGTTAAAGCTTGCTCTTAGTAGAGCAAAGTTTTACTTTGAATTCTTTTGTAAATAGTTTCCTTATGTCTCACACTGTGCAAACTGGCAAAAATTAGATTTTTCTTTTGCAGGGAACTTAAGCCATTTTTGACTCATATAGAGCAATTCCCGGCAAGAGCAAGGGAGAAGCACCTTTTTTTGGTTCATTCTTTAATATAAAATACTCGCTGTCAAAATATGGCCACCAAGCCCTACCCAAAGAGAAGTGAGGGTGAGCTTTGCCCTTTAGCCCTCAGTGGAAGTTGAGGTAGTCAGGGCTGTCCTGAGCCTCAGCACAGAGCAGCAGGGTGCATTCATCAGAGCAAAGTGTGTGCTGCTCCACAAACTGCTCAATGAGATTGATCAGCCTCGTGTCCTGTGGGGTGCTGTGGTGCTTGGGGCCCTGCTCAGAGGGGAAGGAGCCTTTCCATACAGGCTCAGCGCAGGTCAGGAGCTTGGATCCCGAGCAGAATTTAAGGGAACGCCGTTGGTTTGCAGCAACCGAAGGACACCATGCGCCTGGACGAGACCATGCTGGTGAAGCAGCTGCTGCCCGAGATCTGCCACTTCATCCACACGTACCGCGAGGGCAACCAGCACGCGGCCGAGCTGCGCAGCTCCGCCTCGGGAGTGCTCTTCTCCCTCAGCTGCAACAACTTCAACGCCGTCTTCAGCCGCATCTCCACCAGGTACCGACTGCTGCAGCACCCTGGGGAGGGACAGCATCTGCACTGCTGCAGCATTCCAGGGGTGGGACAGCATCTGCACTGCTGCAGCATTCCAGGGGTGGGACAGCATCTGCACTGCTGCAGCATTCCAGGGGTGGGACAGCATCTGCACTGCTGCAGCATTCCAGGGGTGGGACAGCATCTGCACTGCTGCAGCATTCCAGGGGTGGGACAGCATCTGCACTGCTGCAGCATTCCAGGGGTGGGACAGCATCTGCACTGCTGCAGCATTCCAGGGGTGGGACAGCATCTGCACTGCTGCAGCATTCCAGGGGTGGGACAGCATCTGCACTGCTGCAGCATTCCAGGGGTGGGACAGCATCTGCACTGCTGCAGCATTCCAGGGGTGGGACAGCATCTGCACTGCTGCAGCATTCCAGGGGTGGGACAGCATCTGCACTGCTGCAGCATTCCAGGGGTGGGACAGCATCTGCACTGCTGCAGCATTCCAGGGGTGGGACAGCATCTGCACTGCTGCAGCATTCCAGGGGTGGGACAGCATCTGCACTGCTGCAGCATTCCAGGGGTGGGACAGCATCTGCACTGCTGCAGCATTCCAGGGGTGGGACAGCATCTGCACTGCTGCAGCATTCCAGGGGTGGGACAGCATCTGCACTGCTGCCTGCAGCACCCCTGGGGCAGGACAGCATCTGCACTGCTGCCTGCCCTGGGTGGGACAGCATCTGCACTGCTGCCTGCCCTGGGTGGGACAGCATCTGCACTGCTGCAGCACCCCTGGGGCAGGACAGCATCTGCACTGCTGCAGCAGCCTCTGTCTGCCACCAGCTGTGGGCTGTTCAGAGGAGCCTACAGTTTAAATGCTCTTTAGCAGAATAGCTCTCGGGAGGAATGCCCTCAACCTTTCCGAGTTTTCTTGGGTTTCAGGTTATGAAATGGGCCTGTTTCATCCTCGTTCTGGGTTACTGCTGGCTGCATTTATTGGTTCTTTAATCTGCTTTCAAAAGTACGAGTGAAAATAGTGAATGAAAATAATACAGCGGAAAAATTTGACTAAGTTCTTGTGGGTGCAAGGTGTCTTGGAAAAAAACAGATGCTGAAGCTAATGGTTGTATCCATTTACTTACAAATTTCAAGTGAAAACTGGTGATTTCCACAGCTCTGCTGGAGCCCCATGGTTGTTTTCCTGCTAGGAAGCTTTTATGTTAAATCTGTCTTTTGCCTGAAAGGGACAAACAGCTGGGCTGTTTGTTAGTTGTTGGAAAAGACCCATTTGTCTTCTGACTGACTTGAGTTTCACAGCGCATTTACTGTAAAAAATGACTGGATTTTCTGCTTTTCTAAGTAAGAAGAGAGACAGGCCCAAAATTTCCATCTATTCTTTGCTCTTTTTGCTCTGTTCCAGATCCTTTTGATGCTTCAGCATTTGTCAGTCCACTAGAGTGGTGTGCTAAGCTTTTTATGACTGAAATACTTTGATGTTTTTTGAAAGGTGCTTGAAGTAGCTTAGCTCTTGTCACACAGTGTTACAGTTGACATCATTCTTGATTTATTAGAAGTGGAGCTTGGGCAGCCTTACATGGTCACATAGCAGTGAGAGAGCCAATTTAATTGAAACAAAGATTGATATTTTCTTTATATATTTATATATTTCTTTGTGTTTTAGAAATCAGTCTAAAATGATTGAGTAATTTGAAATTTAAAGTTTGTTCCCAAACTCCAAAGCCCCCTTCCACCATCCCTCTGAGCTGGAGCAGAGTGCTTTTCCCCTAACCTGTTTTCCCTTGCAGATGGCTTGTACAGCAATAGTTAAATGTTTGACCAGTTGTTGCTGGTCTCCACAGGGGTCAGCCTGCTGCCAGTCAGCACTGCTGATCCCTGACCTGGGTTTCCTGTTTAGGCATATTTCTGGGCCTTGCACAGCAGCTGGGGGATTTTTGGCATGAAAAGCACAGCAGTGGGGACCTTCCCATTCCCAGTGAGGGCTGTTAAGTTTCCCTGGCGCTGAAGACATGAAGAACTGCTTTTGTGTCTAGTACTAGAAATCACATTCCATGTCTGAAACACATCTGTAGCCTTGGAAGGAGCCGTGGCAGCCCCGAGTTTGTGGGAACAGACACTTTAGTGATCGGTGGCTGCGTGTCTGGAGATGCTGAGTGCATTATCTGAGACACGAGTGTGAAAAGACACCGTTGTGTTTAAACTGGAGTGTGATTAAACTTCATCCTGTGTGCTCAGGCCAGAGAAACATGGACCAGGAATGGTTGTAGCTCACTCCACTGATACCCAGTGCCATCGAGCACTGCTGTACTCTTGAGACCTTACCTGGGCAGGACTTGCTGGGAGGAGCAGTAGCCTGAAGGTGTCAGGAGCTGTTTAATGTTCAGTTGAAAAGATGACAAGGTTACTGCCACTGGAGGGTGGATAACAGGAGGATTTAGGCAAATCTTGGGCACAGTCAATCCCCAGAAGGTACTGGCACCTTGTAAGACTCATCACTGGTTTTTTAGCTCCATTTTCAATGTGAGGATGGCACAAGACTGTTACATGAACTCTTAGTCATGCAAGATCTGTCTTTTATTTCTAAATCTGGAAAAGTTTATCTGGGATGATGGCACATTCCCCTGCTATTGAAATGTACAGACTCACAGGTGTGTTCATACCTGTCTGACAGGATCTGATGGAGAAGTTTATTTACTTTGTGTATTTTTAGATTGCAGGAACTGACTGTTTGTTCAGAAGATAATGCTGATGTCCATGATATTGAACTTTTACAGTACATCAGTGTGGATTGTTCAAAACTCAAGCGACTCTTACAAGGTATGATCTGAGCCTGTGTTTTGAAATATTTTTATTTGAATCTGGTTAGTCAGATAATGACACAGTGCAATTGATATATCTGGGTTTTATTGCTCTGTTTTGCTCCAAGCAGTCATATATTTACTGAAGTATTTAAAAATAGTTAAGTAGTATAAAAACATTGGTTTGAAAATTGGTTTGCATTTCAAATGTCTTTTATAGCCTATGTTACTTTTTAGAGCAAGTTTCTGTTTTAAATGCAGAAATGTTTTTTCTTTACAGAGACTGTATTCAAGTTTAAAGCCCTTAAGAAAGTAGCTCAGTTAGCTGTTATCAACAGTCTTGAGAAGGTAGGTGTTCAATACTTCTGTTTCATTGCTTATTTGCAGACTTTCTCCTGGTTTAGGAATAGTTGCAATGCAGTAATTTACTATAAAATAAAAATTGCTGCCTCCCTTTGATGCAAATATGTTTTGCAAGGAATTTTGAGTGATTAGATTAAGAATAAAACCTCTCTTTGTTTAAGTGTGTAATTCAGTAAAACGTTGAAGCTGTGGAATGTAAAGGTGTTTTCCATTATCTGCAGGCATTTTGGAACTGGGTGGAAAACTATCCTGATGAATTCACAAAGCTGTACCAAACCCCCCAGACTGACATGGCTGGTAAGGCATAACACATGACAGTGTTCAAGGTTGGTTTCTCAGACATCCCCAAATGCATTCACTTGCATTTTGTGCCCTCTTTGCTCCTCGTGCAGTCTGCAAATAAGCAAATTTCTGTCAGCCTTTGTCAGGGCAGGCAAGGGTATGTTCCTGTCTCTTTTCTTTCCTGACTCCTGTATTAAAGAGATTCATTTTGTGCTTCACAACACAAAGAAATAAACCCCAAAAGATGGAGACTCTTTAAATGTATATTTTTCATCTTGATACAGGGTAAAACTTAGAGAACATCACCTTTACTTGTGTCTAGTGAAAAAGAGAGGAGAATTTATATTTTCAGGTAAACCATGTCTTTAACTGGGTTGAGACCATTTGATCCCCAGTAGCATGTCAGTAATGTGCAAACCAGAACTTTCCTTCTGTGTAGGTGGAACTGTCCCTCTGCTCTTTTATACCTGTACTGTACCTCTTCGTAGTTAAAACCAGTATTGAACTTGGGCTTGTGTTTTCTGCAGATTGTGCCGAGAAGCTGTTTGATTTAGTGGATGGCTTTGCTGAAAGCACAAAACGTAAAGCAGCAGTGTGGCCACTGCAGATCATCCTCCTGGTCCTGTGTCCAGAGATAATCCAAGATATAGCAAAGGATGTGGTAGAGGAAACTAAAATAAACAAAGTAAGAAAAGTATCTGAATTCTGACTCTGGTTTCTAGAGCAAGCTTGGTTTTGCTGATTCTGTATTTCAGGGATATTTAATTTTATCTTTGCTCCTTAAAGAGCACACTGCAATTCCATATGTAAATTTATGCACTCTTTTTAAGTTCTCACCTTACATATGTTCTTTCACTGTCAGTAATTCATAGAGATAGTTTGTCCCAAACAATGTTATTTCAGAACTTTTCCATCTCCTTGGAGATTTGGATCTCTGTGGTTTCCTCTGCCTCCCCCCGCGGCAAATGGCTGTGCTGGGGGTCTGGGGTCTGCAGGGGGCTGTGAGCCCTCCAGCTGCAGCACCCGCTGGGTTTGCTGAGAGTGAACAGCCCCCTCCTGTGCCATCCTGACTGCCCCGAGTCAGTCACAGGGAGTGTCTTTAATAATGACAGGATTTCTCCAGAGTGCTGCATCCAGTCGGTTTGTGCCATCACAGTGCCTGCTTATAACCATCTCTGGTTTGAATTCTGCAGAAGCTGTTCCTGGACAATCTCAGGAAGGCCCTGGCAGGACACAGTGGGAGCAGGCAGCTGACTGAAAGTGCTGCTATTGCTTGTGTTAAACTGTGCAAAGCATCTACCTACATCAACTGGGAAGATAACTCCGTCATTTTCCTGCTAGTGCAGTCCATGGTAGTAGATCTTAAGGTAAAAATGTCTGTTCCCTAATTGCAGTGAAGAAAATTGAATTTTGAAATAATGAACTGAACTTTGAATTTCTTCTTAATTGAATACCAGTGGTTTTCAATGGAAAGTTTTGTATTGAAAGTAGCCAAGAATAATCATGGTATCTGATTGATATATTTATATTTTTCTGGATTGTATAGAATTTGCTGTTTAACCCAAGCAAACCTTTTTCAAGAGGCAATCAGAATGCAGATGTAGACCTCATGATTGACTGCTTGGTTTCCTGCTTCCGCATAAATCCTCACAATAACCAACACTTCAAGGTAAGAACACTGCTTATGGTAAGTCATTCTCTACATACTATTGACGACCTGTCAGTTATAAAAGCTGTGCTAGCAGCTTGAAGCTCATAAATGAGTTCAACTGTATAAATATCCCTCAGTAATAAATCCCTGCATGTTTTGATAAATCTTTTCACAGCTGATTAGGCTTCTCTTGTTCAGATTTGACAGCTTTGTCAATTTAATAAAAAGGCTCCAGAATGTTATTCAGGGTGATAAGAAAGATGGCAAAGACAAAGATGTTCCTAAGTGGCTTTTATGTATTTTTATTGTAGATCTGCTTGGCACAGAATTCCCCATCAACATTTCATTATGTGCTAGTAAATTCACTCCACCGAATCATCACAAATGTAAGTTCTGGCAGTATTTCATCAGCCTGGTGGTCTGGGGCTTCTGTTCAGATCAATATCTGCTTAGTAAATACAATTTGGATAGCAGACCAAATCTTGTTGCTTGTATCCATGCAGCAAGAGTTGCTTGCTACAAAGGAAGGACACTCAGATCTGTTCCTGCTGTCCACCAGGGGGTTCCGAGTGTGAGAGCTTGGATTCCAGTATAACTCTTATGTAGAATGGCAAATTAATCGTATGGTCTCTGGTGTTATGATAAATATTGATACCTGAAGTCACTCTCAGGGACATGCACCACCTTCTGCTACTTGCAGTCTATTGACTTGGGGCAGAGCTGGCCCCGTGGTTTTCTTCAGGGATTTGGTGCAGTGGGATTTAAGTAGTGTGAAATGGTAGTAAATGAAAATATTTTGAAAGTCTGTGGAGTGGTTCATCTTCAATTGTTATTGTACTCGTCAGTAAAATACAATTTGGACACTATTCAGAAATATTTTCTTGATCAGTATGAAAATAGAAGCAGTGAGTGTTGAGCAACCAGCAATCACTTAATGTATATAGCATTTTCTATTTATTTTATCCCAACATTGTAATGAAAGCTCTATATTTGAAAAAAAAGCATTTGGGGAGAAAATGCTGCAATAGACGTGGTGGTGTGTGTGGTGGGTTAGTACAGCTTTTGAGATACTATCAAGTACTTAAAATGCGAATTTCCCACTCTGCTTAGTGTGTCAGTGGGAATTGAGTGCACACTGTTTTGAAGTATTACTTCTAGCACCCAACATCCTGAAATCACCACTCCCTTCTGCACCTGTGAGTGCAGAGCAGCTCAGGGTGGGTGCCTGTTCAGGAGGCAGTGATGTAGTGAACAGCTAGGTCAGAGTCGTTGGTGCAGTAGCAGCTCATAGGTTTGCTGATGGGTGTGCAGAAGGAGGATGATGATGGGCATGCAGGAGGAGGATGATGGGTGTGCAGGAGGATGATGATGGTGTGCAGGAGGGGGATGATGATGGGCGTGCAGGAGGAGGATGATGGGCGTGCAGGAGGAGGATGATGGGGGTGCAGGAGGATGATGATGGGCGTGCAGGAGGATGATGATGGGCGTGCAGGAGGAGGATGATGATGATGGGCGTGCAGGAGGATGATGATGATGGGTGTGCAGAAGGAGGATGATGATGGGCGTGCAGGAGGATGATGATGGTGAGGGTGCAGGAGGATGATGATGGGCATACCTGGATCAGTGTGACACACCGAGGCTCAGGGCTGCTCCCCCTGCTCGCTGGCCGCAGAGCCGTGGCTCGGTGTCAGCGCTGCCCTTGCCTTGCAGTCGGCGCTGGACTGGTGGCCGCGGATCGACGCCGTGTACTGCCACGCCGTGGAGCTGCGCAGCATGTTCAGCGACACCCTGCACCGCGCCATGCAGGGCTGCGGGGCACACCCTGCCATCCGCATGACCCCGGTAAGCCTGGGGCACCTCCCCCTGTGCCCAGCCTTGCCCTCCCCTCCCCTTCAGCACCTTTCTACTGGAAACAGAGGGAGGACGAAGGTGGTGATGCACAGAGCAGCAGGGAGCCCCGTGTGCTCTGTGGCCCTGCGGCGTTGGGGGATTGGCTGTTCGTAGCTCCGTGTCTCCTGGTTTTCCTGCTGACAAGTATTTCTCCTGTGACTGTCCTCTGTGGCTAACTGTCCATTTTAAGCTTTCTGGCTCTGTGAATAGCCAGCTAATGTGTCCGTCCTTGCTTAATGTGAAAAACCAAAGCATTCTGTATGTGAAGATAATCACTGAAAACTGCCATATATTTACCAAGATTGGCGTGTTCGTCTTGCTTTATGTTGGGCAAGTTGACTGTTTGGTCTCGGTGACAGCAACAAAGTAAAAGATTTTTCAACCATTATGAAATAAAGTCAGTATTCTTGGCTGTCTTGGAGAAAGTCTTGATTAAATTCAAATTTGTAGTTTCATCCAAATTCTTCCAGTAAGTCCACACACAACTGTGTTGCTGCATTCTCCACTGAACGTTCCTTGAGGACTTCTGTTGTGGCAAGGGGTCTTGGTGGGTTGGTTTAGAAAGGCTAAAATGAGACTTAAAAATACTCCTGTTTGGCTTCTCAAAGGAGAGCAAATGAGCACAATGCTTTTGGTTGAAAGCTACACCATGTTTAACTTGCTTTTCACCTGTGTGTATTCATCTGTTGGAGAATAATTGCCCTGACAATACCCCTGCTCTGACTGGTGGTGCTTTGTCTTCTGCTTCTCACTTTCCCTCTGCCTGGCTGCTGTCGCCCACGTGGTCAGACGCCCGCCAGCCCCTGCTTTGCATGGCCCTGGGCCTCTGCTGCTGTAAGTATGACTTGTAACTACCGCAGAAAAGCCCTTCCTTGCGCTGACTTTTCTGTGCATAGTTACCCGCAGAGACCGCCAGGCCCCCGGGGCTGCAGGGAGCCCTGCCCAGGAAGGCACTGTTGGTTCTGTGCCCAGCACCATGCTCTTCCCCAGTCCCCTTGCTCTGCTTTAGAACTGGTTCCTGATTTCCAGCCTGAACTCACTGATGTTGATCCCCTCCTCGTCTGTCCTTGTCTGTTGGCCCCTCGGTGCATGGCACAGAGCCTGGCTCTGTTACTGACACTCTTCATTTGGGTTGTGTGGAGGCAATAAATGGCTTCACAGAAACACAGCACCTTTGGCCACGTGCCTCTCCTGGAAGTCCCTGAACTGTGGCAAGCTAAGGCTTAGCACAGAGTTAGTTACCTCTACCACTGTGCTATCAACTTCTTGATCAGATGCTTTATGTGGTAGGTTTTATTCCGTATATTTGCTCAACAGCTAATTACTGAAATAACATGAGATCCTAATTTCTTGTAGAATTTAATCATACAGTGTCATACCTCATTTACCTTCAAGATGATTTCAACCTAGGCTTTCTCCTTTTGTTCAAAACTTACAAGTAGTTCACTAGTTTTTCACCTGGAGGCAGATTATTTTTATGTTTGAGCGATGCCCTGTGTGCCTTTTGGAACTGAAAGGTTCATTTTCCAGAGGTTGTTGAGTTGAACATGTAAACATCTGGCCTGGGCCTGTAGCAGAAAATAAAGGTATTATTTTGCCTTTGGAAAAAATTTCCTCTCGTGTACTCAGAATGAGTTGGAAACGTTTATTTTTATTTCTGTCTCACACCAGAGAAGTACTCAGTAATTCTTTTTGGTCCTTTTCCCACTTTTCTTTCACCACAGTTTGTCTCTTATGCAAAAAAATTTCTAATGTCCACGTGCAGTTCACTGAATTAATTGTTAAGGGAATTTTAAGATATAATAAATTGATTGCCTGTGGGAGGGGGGATTTCAAAACAGAAGGCTATGCGACTATACTTGAGTTTTGTATACTTTAAAACTTTTTCTTGAATTATGGATGATAAAAGCAATACATTTCATAAGATGTTTAATTATAACTGTTAAGTTTGACTACCTTCCTGAAAAGGACTGTTATTTTTTTCCTTCCATCAGAGCCTTACATTTAAGGAGAAAATGACAAGCCTTAAATTTAAAGAAAAACCTACTGATTTGGAAACGAGAAGCTACAAGTTCTTGCTGTTGTCCTTGGTGAAACTGATCCATGCAGATCCAAAGCTTTTGCTGTGTGTAAGTAAATCCTACTGTCACACTGTTCAGTTGTAGTGGAATTTACTTTTGAAGCTGCTAAATGAATAAAAACTAATGGCCACCTGGCCATGTAGGACACTTCCTACTCGTCTTTTTCTCTGGTTATGATGCTCCTGTGGTTTTAAAGGAAAAAGACTAAAAAGGAAACTAACTGTAGGAGACTTTACAGAATCAGAGCAACACAGTGAGAAGGAGCAGGAAGTTCTGTGACTCTGAAGGGGAAGATGGGGGAAGGAGAGGGGAATAGAAGAAAATTAAAATAAGGGGGTTGGAAATTAGTCATCATTTCAGTGAGTACTGTTGTAGATCTTCCATTTTTCCAGGCCTGTGATGGTTTAATATAAAAATATTCCAGTTCTGTCAGAGACATGATATTCAAGGCATGTTATGGATTAAAATAAAATGACAGATTGTCTGAAGGATCCCGAAGCCCCCCTGTCTGAGCAGCAGGAGCTCTGCAGTGGCTGTCAGAGGTGTGGGCAGGCGGGAGGAGGTTGTGCAGCTGAGTGTGTGTTGTGTGTTCCTGCAGCACCCCAGGAAGCAGGGCTCCGACTCGCAGGGCAGCACGGCCGAGCTGATCACGGGGCTGGTGCAGCTGGTGCCGCAGTCCAGCATGCCTGACATCGCCCAGGAGGCCATGGAGGTAAGCCACAGCCTGGGCCTGCAGCTGGGCCTGGGGGAGCGCCGAGTAAAGACTGAAGTAGTCTGTGTCAGCAGCATCCCAACAGTGAGCTCCTGCTCTGCTGTAGAAAATCCTTTTTATGTCTTTTGTTGTTCTTAAAACAGTGTAATGAATATGTGACTGCACCTGTTTCTCTGCCTGTGCTCAGGTACTCTCTAAATTTCAGTCTTTTAGTGAAACTGTCTTTGGCTTTAGGCCTTGCTGGTTCTGCACCAGTTGGACAGCATTGACTTGTGGAATCCTGATGCTCCTATAGAAACATTCTGGGAGATCAGGTATGTAAATTAACTTCTATAAATGAGAGAAAAATACTTGTTTTGATTTGTCTTCTTTTGAAATAGCTGTGAATTATTTTGGGAAAGCTTTGCAGCAACAGCAGGAATCTGCATCAGAATTGTTAGATGTATTCATGGAAAAGCAGTATCTTCTTGCACTATTTGAATGTAACATTTTACTGCTCCCTTAAATGACTCTCTTCAGCTGATGTTCAGATGTAGAAATGATTATTAGTTTGAAAAGTTAGAGATTTTCACTCTCGTTAAAATGTTTGCTGCTTTTTAAATTCTATTTCATCTGTTTGGGACTGAGCGGGAGTAGAGTAATGCTGAGGAATTCCAGAAGTGTGGATTAGCTAACCTTGACTCTGAAGCTCTCACCTGGGGAAGGTGATAGCTTGCCCTGACCTGTGATCTCCATTGGTCTTTCCTATGTATTTATAAAGAAATCTAATTCATTAAAGTTGTCTTGCCTTTTATAATTTCACAGCAGCTGTTGTGGTTGATTTCTTGGAGAATATGAAGGAAAATAAAGTTCCAGAAAAGTCAAAATTACACAAAATGCTAAACCAAAAAATAGGAATCTGTAAACTCAGAATTCTAAGAATTACGTTAGCTAAATAATTAAAATTAAAAAAACCAATATTTGGTGAATATGATGTGAATTGGTGCTGATGTTTGATTGGAAGGAGGGAACAGCAGTGTTAGGAGGAGTTTGGTTACCAGCAGCAGCAGGTTGGGCTTGTGGCTTCTGAGTGTGGCTTGGGCTCCTGTGGGTCAGCCTGGGCTGAGCCCGTGGGGCCAGACCTGACCCTCAGGGCTGTCCTTGCAGGGAGTCTCTTCGGGCTGGGGGGAAAACCCATCACACTTGGCACTAATTTGGACCCTTTGGCAGTTTTAACAGAGGGTGTGAGGCCTGGCTGGATATGAAGAAGGAACATCCCTAGATGTGTTCCTTCCAAGCAGAGTTGCCCCGTTGGCAGAGCAGTGTAGGTAACTCGTGCTGCCCTGTCTGTGCTGTCTCTGTCCTGGGCAGAGCTGGAGCTCCTGCAGGCTGCGGGCGCTGGGAAGGGTCCCAGGGGAGCTTGGCCTGTCCATGCACACTCTCCCCTCTCTGTTGTACTGCTGAGAGCCCAGGGTAGTGTTTGCACAGGGTGTTCATGCTAAGTGCCTATTTCTGTGTAAAAGTAGTGTAATACCTTCAGAAGTGTTGGTGTTCCATCAGAAGGCTGATGCTGAATTTCATTTTGCTGCAGTTCACAAATGCTTTTTTATATCTGCAAGAAGCTCACAAGTCATCAGATACTCAGCAGCACAGAAATCCTCAAGTGGCTGCGAGAGATTCTCATCTGTAGGAATAAATTTCTGCTAAAAAACAAAGTAAGTGAACATTATCATTTTCCTGTTAGGATCATTAACATGAATTGTTCTCTATTTTGTCACATCCTTTATTTACCAGGTTATTTTTGATTGGAAGAGATTTAATAACTACTCCTACACGTTTTGTTCTCTGATTTCTTCTGCTTTGTGAGGCACCTTGGTTAGAATTGGTAACCAAAGTTAGGTTTGGGATTTTTATTTTTTTTTTCCTTTAGCTGCACAGGTTGCTGTACTTGGCTGGAAAATGAATGTTTCACAGAAACCTGTGCCTTGTGCCTCTTTGCCTATACAGGGAAATAGTCCCCAAGGTGAGAAAAAGGGAGGATAGTTATGGTAAAATACACATATTAGAAAGTATCAAATAATATGTTTCTTAAGGGGATCAGTCTAATGGTATCAGTGTAAGATAGCATTAACATGAAGAACTAGATAAAGTCCTGACAGCAGCAGTGGAAAAAGTACTGTGCAAATGTCCAAGAGCTTTTTGCCTTCCTCAAATCTATGCCTTTTTTAAAATATCAATTGATACATTGTTTTCTTCCTCTCTCTTTCTAGCAGTCAGATAGGAGTTCTTGCCACTTCCTCTTCCTTTATGATGTCTCTGGAAGTGGAACTAGTCAAATTTCTCTTGACCATGATGAAATGAATCGTGCACCAGGAGCTACCCTCAGGAAAGGGAAGGGGAATTCTTCCATGGTAAGTAATACATGTTGATAACTAATTTTAACACTTGAGAAAAAAAACCTGTGGGCAAGCAGAAATTAAATTACTTTTAGAGTAATTTTTGAAAATAAAATTAATAATTTCTGAGGAGGAAAAGACTTATGTATTCTAAATAATGTATGTATTTGATATGCTGCTTAACAATGATGTTTCAGACCTACAAAGTCACATTTATTCATTTAAAATGTTGGTGAATTTTTTTATTAGGATTGCAAATGGCATCTCTTGTGACAGCATGTAAGAGCCGTGGTCCTGTTTAGGATGGCTTATTCCTACTAGAACAAAAGCAGTTTCCAGCACAGTTTGGCCAGGGCTGCATTTTAGTAGAATTGCCATATTGATAAGCAGTGTTCCCCACCTGGGAATTGTGTGTTCCCAGGAAGGCACAGCAGGCTGCAGTGGAACTCCCATCTGTCGCCAAGCCCAGACCAAGCTGGAAGTGGCCTTGTACATGTTCCTGTGGAGCCCAGACATCGAGGCAGTGCTGGTGGCCATGTCCTGCTTCCGGCACCTCTGCGAGGAGGCTGACATCAGATGTGGAGTAGATGAGGTCTCAGTGCATAATTTTTTGCCAAACTACAACACTTTCATGGAGTTTGCATCTGTGAGCAACATGATGTCAACAGGTAAGGAGTCATGAGTCAGTTAAAGTAACTTTGTGCCTGGACAGAAGACTGTTACTTGTGTTTGAGTTCTTCAAACAGGTTGAGGTTTTTGATTTGATGCTGCTCTGCCTTTTCCTGGAATATCTTAATGGTTAGAATTACTAGAAAGTGTAAGGAATTTGGGTGACTGAGCTCAGGAGGATTTTACAGTCGTGTAACAAGAAGCTACCTTTGTAAAGACTTTAGTGGGGGTATGTTCCTCTTAATTCAATATTTAGTTTCAAAGATCACAAAGTTGGTGGGTTGTCAGAAAAATTGGTTCAATGTTGTGTGCCCTTTGCAGGGAGAGCAGCTCTTCAGAAGAGAGTGATGGCGTTATTGAGGCGCATTGAGCACCCCACTGCAGGCAACACAGAGGTGAACTAACTTCTCACTTCACGTGCTCTGCACACATATTGAAAAACAAACACGGAAATGTGGTTGCTACAAGTAGTTTTGAAGTTAAATCTTGATATATCTTCTTTCAGGCCTGGGAGGATACACATGCAAAATGGGAACAAGCTACAAAACTGATCCTTAACTATCCAAAGACCAAAATGGAAGATGGGCAGGTGACTATGAATTTTTTTCCATTGGTTTGACCTTTAGAAATTCCAAATAAGTCTTTAGGCTTACTTGTCTCAAGGAGTTTGAATTTGAGTGTAGCAAATGCCCGTTGTGTGCCAGGTGAGCGAGAGCCTGCACAAGACCATCGTGAAGCGGCGCATGTCGCACGTCAGCGGCGGCGGCTCCATCGACCTGTCGGACACCGAGTCCCTGCAGGAGTGGATCAACATGACAGGGTTCCTGTGTGCCCTGGGCGGGGTGTGCCTGCAGCACCGCAGCAGCGCGGGGCTGGCCACCTACAGCCCCCCCATGGGCCCCCTCAACGAGCGCAAGGGCTCCATGATCTCCATGGTGTCCACCGAGGGCAGCGTGGAGAGCCCGGTCAGCAAATTCATCGACCGCCTGCTCACCCTGATGGTCTGCAACCACGAGAAGGTGGGGCTGCAGATCCGGACCAACATCAAAGACCTGGTGGGGCTGGAGCTCAGTCCAGCGCTTTATCCCATGCTCTTCAACAAACTGAAGAACACCATCAGCAAGTTCTTTGATTCTCAAGGACAGGTAAAGTGGTCATACGTTATTCGCATTTGTGTCAGTCCTGGCTTTCCCCTGTTTGTGTTCTGTGCACACCTCCTGTGAGCAGAGTGATCATCACGGCACATTAGTGATTGTTGTGATTGTGATTCCAGGCTCTATTTAACATTCTTGAATTAGTGAACTCAGAGTGCAGAATCTGTGAGATGGTTTGTGGAATCCTTACAGCTGGCAGTGTTCACATATTGAATCTTGCCATGTGTTGGCATGCTGTTGACTTGGTGGTAACTAGAAAAATGCATGTCCTTGACATATTTGAAATGCTGCAGTCAGTTTGGCAAATAAACATTTCTTTTTTTTTTTTTCTTTCCATTGTAAAATTTAAAACCAAAAATTTTCTTCCCGTAGGTCTTGTTAACTGACACCAACACACAATTTGTAGAGCAAACTATTGCTATAATGAAGAATTTGCTTGACAATCACACGGAAGGGAGCTCAGAACATCTCGGACAAGCGAGCATTGAGACAATGATGCTGAATCTGGTTAGGTAAGGGCCCTCTTGACTTTCTTATACACAGGCATTTTGTTTAAGAAGTGAGCTGTAGCCTTCTGGTTTATATCTTTTCTGCTTGTGTCCATGGAGAAGCAGCAGCTGATTTTCTGATCCTCCTTATGGTTCTGACAGCTTCAGTAATCACAGAGATTGGTTTTATAGCATGAAGTGCATTGCTGGAGGGTGACACTGTCTTTTAAAGAGCTGACCATTCCGTAGCTTGGCCCTATTCCCTCAGGCATTCCTGGTTACTTTTTGTACATTGGTGTTAGTGGTTAAAAACCAGCTGAGGGGCAGCTTTCTGTTCAGTTTTACACTGACAGAAAACTTCTTTGGCCAGAAGAAATTTGCTACTGATGCAGGGCCTTTCTTGGGGGGAGGAAGTAGCATGAAGTATTTCATTAATGATTTTGCTTTTTTCTTCAGGTATGTGCGTGTGCTTGGAAATCTGGTACATGCCATTCAAATCAAAACAAAGCTCTGTCAGTTAGTAGAAGTAATGATGGAAAGGAGAGATGACCTTTCATTTTGTCAAGAAATGAAATTTAGGTAAGGATTACGTAACTTACAGGGTACTGTAGGCAAGTTTTTTCTTTGGTAAAACAAAGTAGTTTTCTTTGGTTATGTGGTTAGAAAAAGAAACCAAACCCTTGTCACACCAGTATTCCTGGTACAGGGATAGCTCCCTTGTCTTTGTCGTCAGAATGATTCTGAGGCTGGTGCTGCATTAAAATATTATTTAGTTTGTGGTGATACTAAAACATGTGTGACAGAATAATGTGTGATACAGACTGGTAAAAACCCCAGGAAAGCTAAGGCAATCTGTTTATGTGCAACAGGAACAAAATGGTGGAATATTTGACAGACTGGGTAATGGGAACATCTAATCAAGCAACAGACGAGGATGTGAAATGCTTGACAAGGTAAGAGGGGACACTCTTCACCTGTAACAGTATTCCAGGTGGCATTTGATATCCATGGATTGGCTGGCATGTTGGGCTTCCTATAGCAATAATAAGGACGAGACAAAAATTGAAACTGAAGCTTTGGTGAGCAACAGCAGAATTATATTTAGTGCTTAGTCTTAAATGCCTTGGCTCTTTTTCATGTATTTTCTAATTTAGAAGCTGTACTACAAAATATAAGAGCTGTTTTCATGATGGACAGAACTGTAGTAGAATACCTTATTATTATTAAAACTGTTATTTTTCATCTGCAGTTTGAGCTATAGGAAAAAGTGACTTATATTTTATTTGTTAAATTTTATTTTTCAGAGATTTGGACCAGGCGAGTATGGAAGCAGTGGTCTCTCTTCTTGCTGGGCTTCCACTCCAGCCTGAAGAAGGAGATGGTGTTGAGTTGATGGAAGCAAAATCTCAATTATTTCTCAAGTAAATAGTGACTTTTAACTATTTCTCTGACCGTAGGTGAGGTTGTAGGGGGTTTGTTGCCTGCTGGCTGCTGTGGGTGAGGTTTGGGGGGGTCTGTTGCCTGCTGGCTGCCGTGCAGGGCACGTGTGACCATCAGGGCCTGTCCCCAGGTACTTCACGCTGTTCATGAACCTGCTGAACGACTGCAGCGAGGCGGAGGAGGACGGGGCGGCGGCGGGCGGGCGCAAGCGCGGCATGTCGCGCAGGCTGGCATCGCTGCGCCACTGCACCGTGCTGGCCATGTCCAACCTGCTCAACGCCAACGTGGACAGTGGCCTCATGCACTCCATAGGTAAGGCCCCGCGGGCCCCGGGCCCGTCCCTGCGCCCCGAGCCTTTTACATCCTCCTTAGGACCTCTGCCTTCTCTTCTTCAGGCTTGGGCTACCACAAAGACCTCCAGACGAGAGCCACGTTTATGGAAGTCCTCACCAAAATTCTGCAGCAGGGCACAGAGTTTGATACCTTAGCAGAAACGGTGCTGGCAGATCGCTTTGAGAGACTGGTGGAGTTGGTTACCATGATGGGTGATCAGGGGGAGCTTCCTATTGCTATGGCTTTAGCCAATGTGGTGCCTTGTTCTCAGTGGGTAAGTTGATTCATGCATTTTATTTCCTACATTTTTTTAAAAGAATAAGACTTGAAATAAAGAGGTACCACTGACAAGAGCTAGGCTTTTTTAGTATGTTTTTTAAAAAAATTACTGCATCTAAGTTCAGGTCTCGCTGATAAACTGCATTTTTATAGTAAATATTGCATTAATGTCTAGGAAGGATTTTATGTACAGTTATTGTAATAAATGTATCTGGGCTGGTTATTTATTACAGATGGTGTGTGCTGTAATGTGTTTGCTCTTCTAGATTTTAGTGGGGTGAGTTGGGCTTTGTTATACAGCAGAGTAACTGCTTGTCTGTCTGGATAACCATTATGAATTTGTATGACTGGATATCCTGAGGCAGCTCTTTAGACAAGCAGTGGCATAGGAAATGTTTGCAGAGAGTCTGTGTTTGTGTAATTTGATATTTACCTGCCAGAGCCCATAGCAGACATAAAGCTTTATTGCAAGCTGCTTGGTGGTTTTGTCATAATAGTGGGTTTTATACTTGCCTTGGCTCCCTGCGAGTCAGATTAACACTTCCTCCTCCCTTGAAGGATGAGCTGGCTCGAGTCCTGGTCACACTCTTTGATTCCCGGCACCTGCTCTACCAGCTCCTCTGGAATATGTTCTCAAAGGAGGTCGAGCTGGCAGACTCCATGCAGACACTCTTCCGAGGAAACAGCTTAGCCAGTAAAATAATGACTTTCTGTTTTAAGGTACATTATCTCGTTCTTTTCTCTGCTGCAGATCTCTTCAATAGCAGGAAAAGTTTAGTAATACAAAAATACGAAGCTGCCAGTCTGTGGGGTTAAGCACTTGAGTAACGGGATTAGATGAAAACAATACAGAGTTGCCTTTGGGTCTCAGTTTTAGTCTCAACTCTCACATTTGTTAAGTTTAGGGAATTTTCTTTTTCTGTTGTAACATTTCGTGACCTGAATCTTGCAGATAACTTATGCTCAGGCCCTTAAAAAGTAGGTATCCCCCTGGCACTAACCCTTTGCCTTTCTGACTAATTCAATGAGTGATTCTGGCCCAGTGCCAGCTGGAAGACTGCTCTGGTAAAGTCTTAGGTCTTGTTTGTGCTCCCATTTCAGTTGAAAAAGTTGTGTACAAACAGAGGTGAAGTGTGAAGTCAGTGCTCTAAGAAAGAGTCCCGCTTGTTAGTATGGTTGTTAGTTTTCTCTAAATTGGAAATTAATTAAAATACCTGTAGAAATTGATCTCAGTTGTGCTCCAGAGGTGAGACTATAACATGCAAACCCGAGTTTTATGGGAATTTGGACATATCAAGTGTTTTCAGGCTCTTGAAAGCTTCCAGAACTTTGCAGCATTCCTGTGAATTGCTGTGTCAATCTGGCCTCTGTTTCCCCTGCACGCAGGTCTATGGTGCTACATACTTGCAGAAGCTGTTGGAGCCTTTGCTGCGGACTGTGATCACATCCCCTGAGTGGCAGCACGTCAGCTTTGAGGTGGATCCAACAAGGTTTGAGATTCAGGGCGAGCAGCAAATGTATTTATCTGTAACCATGATTCTCAGTCATTGTATGTAATAGGATTCCTTTTTCCTTGTTGCAGATATTTTTCTCATGCTTTCATACTGTTGTACCTCTCCCTTTTCCAGACACATTAATTGTCTCTGCAGCACTCTTGCTCTTTTGCTTTAAATTATCTCTAACTCTTGGAAAAATTATAAGTATTCATCTCTTAAGTAGCTTACCCAAAGATAGACCTTCTAACTAATACTTTAGCCATCAAGTATCTGTGCCTCAAAAATTCCTTTCAGATAAACCATCGTGAAACTGATAATGCAATTATCAGTTGGAATTGTGTATGCATGTTGTACTAATGGTCTGAGAGAATCCCACCTTCAGCTGTCTGTTCCTTACCGAGTTTTACATGAGCTTTTATTTGTACCTGACATGGTTTAAAATAGCGATGGAAACTTTTGTGTAAAAGATCACAAGTATTTCCATAAGAAAAAGAGGAAATGAGGTTCTTACTGAGGATGTAAGTGCAGCTTGTGTCGTGTTTGATTGCTGGTCATACATGTGTGGGTCTGTTTCAGGCTGGAGCCCACAGAAAGCCTTGAAGAGAACCAGCGGAGTCTCTTGCAAATGACAGACAAGTTTTTTCAGGCAATCATTAATTCCTCCTCGGAGTTCCCGCCCCAGCTGCGCAGTGTGTGCCATTGTTTGTACCAGGTATGCCTGCAGTGGGTGCCTGCCCCTGAGCTTTGGGGTTGCTTTGTGAAATTCCAGCACTTTGGAGCTTGGTGCTGTACACAGGGGGCATCTCTAAAGACTCTTCTCAGACACTTGTTAAATGACACCAGTCTGACCACAGGGGCTAAGTGGTGTTTTGAGGCTTAGGTTGGCAATCAGGAGGTGACTGAAAGTACTTGAGTTCCCTGACCTCCATCCCCAGCTCCTCTGCTCTGTCCCATGGCTGCTGAGCCCTGTGTCCTGCTGGGTCTCCTGGTGTGTTTCTGAGGGATTCAGCTGTTGCTAAAAATCCAAGTAGGAGTTCCCTGGGGGCTCACTGGGAATACAGTTCCCAGTCCAGTTGGAGGACTGTCACAGAAATGCTGGACCTGGTGGAATATTGGAGCTGTGGCTCTCAGTGAAGTGCTCTGGAAAAGCTACTGCTGGCCTTTCAGCCAGAGTCTGTTCAGGTCTAAAGCAAATGGATTTTCTGACCTGTGTGAACTAATGATGAGTAACAAAAATCCTGTCCAGTCCCATTTGCACAGGGAAGTGTGCTGGGGTGATCAGGACAGCTGCTGCAGTCCCCAGAGCTTGGGAGTGAGAACAGGGAATGTGAGTTGGGACTGTTGTGGTCTGGTGTTGTTCCTGTGAGCCCTTGCACTGAACCTGGTGTGCAGATGCTGAGCCTTGTTCTGCTCTGACAGCTCTGTGAAAGGCCCCTGAAGCCATCGGTTTCCTGACAGGGGCTGTGTTTGGGTTGGTGGCACAGTGACTTTGGAGTTTTTTGATGTGTTTGGTTTTTGTAGTCAGGAAATGAGGTAAGCAGATTGGTCTCCTTCATAGCCACAGTGTCATAGATGTCAACTAGAAGAATATTTGAGTGTTACTGAAAATATCACACACAGCCTTGGTTGTTCCTTCTGTTACTGGATGTTACATTCTCCCACACCTCATCCCAGAATTAGGTTTATGGGCTGTTACCAGGATCTATCAGATTATTGCCATTTCAGTGGTACAGTGGTAGAAGTTATTTCTATGCAAACCATTGGTAATTCCTACATGAAATGGAATTTCTGTAATGTGCTCAGCAGCAGGCATTCCCAGAGATTTTTCTGTGGAAGCCTTTCCAAGTCTGTTGGCTTTATTCTTGCTTTTACTGTGTGTGGTAATAAGGGTAATTTGTTCCCAAAAGAGATGATTTACTGGCAAGTATACAAGTGGTATTGATACTTGGCTTCAATATTTACTACTTTAACTGTTTATAGGAACAGCTAGATTTCTGTGCAAGTGTTTGTTCATCACAAATGGCATTAGTCATTCTGTACTTGAAATTACAGAGAGTTTTGAAGAGTCTGGCCTTTATGTGAAAGAAAGTACAAACAAGATCTGATTTGGGGGCATTAATCCATTTTTATCATAAGAACCAAATAGGTGATTTTTATAAGATAACTTCCCTTTTAAAAAGGTGAATGTGTTCCATCCCAAGCACTAGTGTGAGAGTAAATGAGACTGACTTTTGTGGACTTTTTTATGCTTAGAGCTTTAAAGTAACTGTGTGCAAAGAATACTCACCAGGTGTGTTCTGTAAATGGTCAGTAGCTGATTTTAATCACTGTAGCAACCTCACAGAAACGGTGTCTTTAGCTGGATATTGGCATCTTTGCTGGCTGTGTTTCTGTTTTGGGAACAGAGCCCAGTGAGTGTTTTCCTTTGGAAACATCAATAACTGGCTACTGGGACAGATTCACCTGGCTCCTTACAGGTAATGTATGCTCAGGAGTGTGATGTGAGAACAAGCATGCTCACAGTAACTCCCACAGAGAATCTGGGCTGCCTCTTTCATCCCCACAAACATACATGGTTTTTCTTGTGAAAGCAAGGTGGAAAGTTTCCTTTAGCTGCAGTATCCCAGTGAGTAGAGTGTGTGTACAATGCTCCAGAAGCCACTCATGGAAATTACACAGGGAAAGTTGGCAGAGGTGCCACTGGTTGAATATTAATAGGTCCTGCCCAAGTTTCAGTTCAGCTTGCTTAGCAGAGAGTTTTACTGGCTCGTTTGGGCTGAGGTGTTTGCTTTTCATTCTGTTGCATCCTTAACTCGTGGAAGCTCTGTGCCAGTGTGATGCCCTGGAGGTGGCTGAGTGCTGCAGGCTGGCTGAGACCCAGCCCTGGGTGCTGCTGGAGCCTTCCCAGGGCTGCCCAGCCCCGTCCCAGCTGCTGGGAGCCTGGTGCACCTCTGGCTGGGGAGCACGAGGAGCTGTGAGCACGAGGATCTGCTCACATCCTGCTGGGAACAGGACACAATTTGGAGGCTTCTTGGTGGGTCCCTTTGCATCTCAGTGAAATGCAGAAATAAGCACAATCGAGTCAGATCTCTTGATTTGGAAATCTCTAATAAATTCACATAGACTAGCTTTTTTCTTCCTTTGTCCAGAGAGTGTTTGATGGCAGAGTTACCTCTCACAGTGGTAATAACCCTGATGGTTCACAGGTGTAACCAAATTGAAGGACACACAGAGAAACATTGAGAAGATTTAAAATTCTAAATTAAATTTGAAAAGTAATATGTATTTCAAAGGTATAACACTACTATTTGTACTGTTAAAATTATTTGGGGATGGTAAAATACATTTGAAAGCTGAATACACCATTTAAGGCCCAAGATTGTGTATCATGAGCACATTGATGTGGTTTGACTTTTAATCTAGCCAGAAATAGTAGAAATGATTGAAATTCAACATTTGCTTGTTTTGTATTTAGTGCTTTGTAAATAAGATGTAATAAAACTGTGGAATAAAATCTCCATCATCAGTCTTTAGTTTATATATTTCATTTTCTGTTGGTTATGTTTGTTACATTCTACTGTGTAATTTATGTACAAGTCAACATTGGTTTTTTGTTGCTGTATGTAGTTGGTGCTGTGACTTGTTTGTGCTCATCTCTGTTCTGTAGGCAACTTGCCACTCTCTACTGAATAAAGCTACCGTAAAAGAAAAAAAGGAAAACAAAAAATCAGTAAGTTTGGAGACCTTTTTATTAGCCATTTCTTTCAAAGCACAACAGAAATCTTTTGCTGTTTGTTCAAAATATCTTCACTTCAGTCTATTTGACCTCACTGTAAAATCATTCTACTAATTCTGGCACAAAATAGCTTTCATTTCAATTAACACTGGAATTAAGTTAGATTTAAAATATTCTCTGTGTGCCTATTTGAGTAAATGAGACATTTTTAACATTACTGCTTAGTATTTAATATTCTGACTCTTCTAGCTTTGCCACCATCTTCAAATTAAAAAATTGTGGAAGAAAAATGTTTTCTTTGGTTTCATAAAAAAATCTGGGTTTGTTGAGCTGCTTTAACACTCTGGCAGATAACCTGAGCTTGCATCCTGGGCAAAGAACAATTAATATTTGTGAAGTACTGGAAAGAGACTCATGGGACTTGTTTCTGACACATTTTCTTTTGTTTGCTTTGTGATTAAGCAAGAAAACCCTAACTTTAGCACTTGCATTATTTCCTGAGGAAAACAAATTTCCCATTTTAAATAACTTGCTGTGTTGGAGTTTAGATCTGTGGGTTGCTTTAGAGTGTTGTCTTTTAAAGTCCAGACTTACTCTTTTCTTTGGCAGTGACCTCAGAATATAGAGTATGAATCAATCAGAATGGAAATTTAGACTTTTATTAAATACTCTCTTATTTTTGCTGTAACTGAGCAGAATAGCAATCATGTTTAAAATGCAAAAGCTATGGGCAAACCAGTATTTTATAAGAAAATAGCAGTAATTGCATCACATGGTAACTGACTGGAGTTGCTACTGAACCAAAGTGATTCTTGGTGTATTTTGTACTAATGGCTTTGTCTGATTTACGCAGCATGATTTGAGATTGCATTAGTTATGTTTTGAAGTATTTTACTAAACTGGGTTTTGTCTGGTGTTTTTATTTTAAACTATACTTGATAATACCAAGTTTGCTAATTTTATTCTGTGGAAAGGAAGAATCTGACTCATTTTGATTAACCATCATTACTCATTACGAAATACACATACGGATATTGATGTTTTATAGAACGACGTGTTGCATATCTAAAAACTTTATTTTTATCAGTAAGCTTTGTCTTTAACTTTTCAAAGTTAAATGAAAGATATCCAAAGAAAAACTCTCCTCTTAGTAATGCATAGTTGATTTCTTAAAAGAAAAGAGATTTCTTTTTTCTTCCAACATCTTCAGAATTATGTTTTTTCCTGGATGGCAAAGGGCAGTATTTTAAATGAGCTCAGTGGTGTTACACAGTGTGTGGGGAGGCAGAGGAGTGCTCAGCCCTGGCTCCTGTGCTGCTGTGGACAGATGATGGTTCTGAAGGGTATTTCTGCAAATAGCTCCTGCTCACAAATTGGACATGACTGCTGAGGCTGTACAGCAGCAGTGTTAGTGCTGGAGAGGCTCCTGGCTCAGCCGTGCACTCACAAACACCCAGCTGAAGGAGCTGAAGGTGCTCCGGGGCAGGGCCTGCCTGGGCTGGGCTCTGCTGCACGCCAGGAGCTCCGGGAGCCGCGGCCCTGCCCGGGGAGCTGAGCGGCAGCTGAGGGAGGGCTCTGGGAGAGCCCTACTCCTTTCCCTCTCACTCTGGTTCTCTGGGATGTGTACGAGTCCCACTCCCGTGTGCTGAGCGTGGTCGGTGTGGAGAGAGCGCTTAGGCTTGGCTTGCCAGGCTTTTCTGAGCCCTCTCCCTTTGCTTAATGCAGGACTGTTGTGTGTAATTGTCCGTGCACAGGTGGTGAGCCAGCGCTTCCCTCAGAACAGCATCGGGGCCGTGGGCAGCGCCATGTTCCTGCGCTTCATCAACCCCGCCATCGTGTCCCCGTACGAGGCAGGCATCCTGGACAAGAAACCCCCGCCCCGCATCGAGCGCGGCCTCAAGCTCATGTCAAAGGTGAATCCACAGAGATTTTTTACCTGCCGCTGTTTTATGCTCTACCTGCTTCAGTACTGCTCTTTGACCAGTGTGAGAAAATGTAGGGAAACTCAGAGTTTTTTGTACAGCCATCACGTTTATTCAAAGTGCGGTGTCTGTGCTGGGTTTATGCATCGTGGTATGGTTTGAGCTCTCAGCAGTGTAAGGATGGGGACAAGCACTTTGCAAACGTGATGGATAAGAGAGTGGAATTCCAGCCCTTCCCTTGAACTTCTCATTTGGAAACAAACAAAGAGACTGATGTTCCTGTGAGCACAGTGAGGGTAATGCAGCCAGCATTGATCAAGTTCATCCTACTACTAAAGAAGGAATTTTCGCTGTCTTCAATCTCACTTTGTCTTACTTGTAAAAAAAAAGTTTTAAAATGTTTAATGATGACATACAAATTCTGTGGCCTGTGCATATTATACATTGAGAATGTTGAGAAATTATATTTTTCTTTAGATAGGGGTGTGCTACTGCTCTTACTTAGCTGTCTTAAGTTCCAGGAGAAATAGTTAGTACTTAATAACTTACTGGTGGTTTGAAAGATGATTTGTTTTCCTAGTTTAAGTTCATAAACAAGTGAACTGGTTTGTTAGTATTTAAAAGTATTTGAAAGAAGAGACTTTGAAAGTGAATGTATTTTAAATTAGTTGATGTACTGGCCTTTTGTTGTGGAACCTCAAGAAAACAAGTGAAAATAAACTGTTTCTGCCAGTTTAACTTCATTGGCAGAAATGCTTACGTTAATTACTGTAACGGTTAATACATTAAACCTTTGTGTGTGTTTGCCATCTTTTTTTCCTTTAGATCCTTCAGAGTATTGCCAACCACGTGCTGTTTACGAAAGAGGAGCACATGCGGCCTTTTAATGACTTTGTGAAGAGCAATTTTGACGCAGCACGGAGGTAGGGGCTGGGGATGGCAGGGGGGCCATGGCGTGTGGAGAGAGCTCCTAGTGCCCTCCAGCCCCAAGCTCTCCCTCTCCTCCACACCCGTGGTCATTCCTGCTTTGAACCGCAGGTTTTTCCTCGACATCGCGTCCGACTGCCCGGCCAGCGACACCGTGAACCACAGCCTGTCCTTCATCAGCGACGGCAACGTGCTGGCGCTGCACCGCCTGCTCTGGAACAACCAGGAGAAGATCGGCCAGTACCTGTCCAGCAACAGGTGAGCCTGCAGCCCTGGGCTCTGCTGAGGGGAAAGGTGCCAGAGTCCTGGATGGTGTGCACTGGAAGGAACCATGGAGCTCATCGCATCCCACCCCTGCCGTGGCAGGAACACCTTTCACTATCCCAGGGTGCTCCAAGCCCTGTCCAGCCGGGCCTTGGGCACTGCCAGGGATCCAGGGGCAGCCACAGTTTCTCTGGGCACCCTGTGCCAGGGCCTGCCCACCCTCCCCTGGAAGGATTTCTTCCTAATATCCAGTTTAAATCTCCCCTCCCTCAGTTTAAAGTTCTTAATATTTGGAAATACTCTCCAATGCATCCGTTATTACTGAAAAGAATATCAGTCATTGAGGACTTCTCATACTTACTTAAAAAAAAAAAATCCAGCTTGTTCCAGGTGAGGAAGGGCAAAAAAGGGGGAATTGCTGAGTAAAGGAGGACTCTCCTGACAAGGAACATGTTGTTTGCAGGGACCACAAGGCTGTTGGACGACGACCTTTTGACAAGATGGCAACGCTTCTTGCCTACCTGGGGCCTCCTGAGCACAAACCTGTGGCAGATACACATTGGTCCAGCTTAAATCTCACTAGTTCCAAGTTTGAAGAGTTTATGACAAGGTAATGAGATTGTGGTGAAGACACACAATGTGGGTTTCTAGACTATCATGCAAGGAGGTGTCAGCAGATCTTAAGACTCTCACTTCTATCAAGACCCTCTCTTTCGAAGGGGAGTTTAAAAACCTGAGTCTACATAAACCCTTTGATTTCTGAGTAGATTTTAATTAAAAAACCTAAATCAAGAACCAGGGACGGTGGTAACATATGTGATTTAAGGAAGGCTCAGGATTGTGTGAACTTAATACTTTTGTTCAGAGATGGAAGTAAAGAGGGTTTGGGATTTTTAAAATTTGTTTGAAAGGCAGTTGTAAAACTTGATATCAATGTATTGCTTTTTAGGCATCAGGTACATGAAAAGGAGGAGTTCAAAGCACTGAAAACATTAAATATTTTCTACCAAGCTGGGACATCCAAAGTTGGCAATCCTGTTTTCTACTACATCGCTCGGCGGTAAGAAACCTTTCACCTTCCCACTCTGAAATGAAACTGTCAATCAAAGGTATCAAGTGGATATAAGAGACACCAGCTTGGTAACAAGCAAGAGTCTGAGCTTGTTTGTTCAAATTTGCTGACAGCATTTTTGAGTTGTTTCCTAAACCAAAACTGTTGTTTCATAGTGATTACACCCATGACAGGAGTTATTCCTAGAGGTCTTAAGGGAGCTCCCCGTGCTCGGCCCAGGTCTGGTCAGAGGCAGCTCTGGAGATTGGATGAGCTGCTGAAGCTGCTCTCTGTGCTGAGGTGCTGCTGTGGGGTGTGCTGGCAGCACTGGGGAGGCTGGTTTGCCTTGGGGGCCGTGGGAGTGCTGCCAGGGCTGGGAGCTCTCCAGGCCTGGTGTCACCTGGCTCTTTGGGGTGCTGGCACAGCCCCTGGGGTGTTCCTGGTCTGGTCTTTGCTGGTGCAGTCTGTGCCTGTGGTTTATGCTGGTGCTGCTGCTGGAGCTGCCTGTGGCACCAGTGCTGGGTGAGCTCCCGAGGTTGCTTTGGCTGTTCCTGCTGCCTCTGTTGCTGGTGGGTGCTGGTTGGTGATGCCAGCAGGTGCCCTGGCAGCTGGCGTGCTGGGCTGTGGCCCTGGGCACTCCTGCTGGGGTGGGGCTGGCAGCAGAGCCCTGCCTGGCGTGCTGGGCTTGCTCTGTGGTTTGTGCTCCGTGCTGGCCATGGTGGCATGGTGGGGCCACTTTCAGTGTTGTCAGGAGGGGATGTCATCAGTGCTGAACCTTCTGCAGAGCCCTGGAGCTGATGTGAGAACATGGAAACAAGCACAGGAAACCACTTCTTTAGCAGCATCTTCTTCTGTATCCAGCAGTTTAAACAGTCAACACGCACGTGTGAACCAGTCACTCTTCAAATCTCATGTTTCTAATGGAAGTAGTAGCCAACAGGCATGTACGATTTTTTCATTTATTTACAATTATGGTGGCTCAAGGGCAGCCTGGATGCTTTTTTCCCCCCTTTAATTTTTTTTTTTTACAAGATCCCTAATGTTTAAGCCCCTTACACACACAGAGTTAGAAGCAAAGGCAGTCTTTTGAATTCTCTTTAAAAAACTCTATTTGCTTGCCTCATTTTTCTTCTCCATTTTGTTCCATTAGACACAGTCTTATTTCATGTCAAGTAAAACAAAATGCCTGCATTGTTATCCTGCCTTGTTCAGACACGAAATTAGGCATACAAATGCAGAGAGTAGTGATAACCCATCTTAAAAAGTGGCTGCTGTGCCTGGCAGTGATCCGAGGCATCCTTATGTATTCTGTGCAGGCCTGACATGCAGTGTTCCCTTCGTTTGCAGAGCAAGAAATGGTTATTTCATCTGCAGAGAAACAATTTCTGGAAGTAAATCAAGATAAAAGTCACCACGTGTTTGCTAGGCCTAACTCACCTCCCTCTTCTTTAAAAGCAGAAAAAGTAATTTATCCAAAGCTGCCTTCCTGGGCAAAACCGTCACGGTGCAGTCAGCCAAGCGTTCCTGCCTTTGGAGAGAGTGGGAAGGAGCAGATTTCTGAACATTTTATCCAGGTGTGGGATATTAATGAAAATATTGTTGTACTTTGACATGAGCCTTGCTGCTAGGTGAGTTATTACCTTTCTCTTCAGCAGCTGCACAGTTCAGTTGTCCTGGCAGGGCTGCCTTTCAAACCAGCAGGAAGGGCTTTGCTCCGGGATGATGCTCTGGCATCATCTCTTATCACAGGGATGTGGCTAAGTGGAGCTTATTTGGGGTGTTTGTCTTCTGTTTCTGAGCCAGATGTGTTTTCAAGGTGTGAAACGTGGAAAAACTGTTTAGATTGGATCTGCCAGGCTGTTTGAGGGCTTGTAGCAGACTGGGTTTTTTTTTTTCCCTTTTTGTTTTTTGTTGTTTTTTTTTTTTTAAGTTGGAGATCTTGTTGCTAAGGCATTGTTGAGTCATTTCACTGATATATCTGGATCAGTTTATGTCCTTCTTGTGCTGTGAAATTTAATTCCTTCTGTCATTTATCTTCACATTTTGTTTCCCTGGCAACAACCCAGCTTCTGAAGCCGGTGCTCTTCTGTTTTTCATCCCTACCCTGTTACTAAAATGATCCATAAATCAATAAATATTGATCCTGAACTACTGCCATCAGGTTTTAAAGCTGATCCCAAACTAATTAATAGGAATAAAACCTCTGAGTTATTGCTGCAGACCGCAGCAATGCCCACGGCAATTTTACCCTTTCCAGAGCGAGCACACAGCTATTAGAGGTGTGCCAGAGCTTTTCAGGGTATTTTAAATATTGCCCAGAAGTGCTAAATAGTTGTTTTGGATTGCAGTTTCAGCGAGGATAGATGATTTTGTATTTCTGGAGGTCCGAGTGCTCAGCATGTTTACAAACCCAGGCGCTCGGGCTCAGCTCAGAGCGGCTGCGCAGTTGCCCAGCAACAAGTGCTGAGCTCCCACACTTGTGCCTCCTCCCTGCTGCCTTATCGACTCATTCGTATTCCAGAAAAATACCAGGGAGCCTAAATTCCTGTCTGCCTTACAGAAGGCAGTCTGAGCAGGACGGCCTGTGCCGCACAGCTCAGGCAGGCTTTGGGGGAGCCCAGGAGCACGGCGGTGCCGGCTCACTTCAGACCCAGCTGGGCTCCAGCTTCCCAATCCTGCACGTGCCTTTGGAAAAACCCCACAGCCCCATTCCCTCTTCCAGGCTTTTGTTAGCGTGCTGCGGAGTTGGAAGTCCAGACAGCAAGTCCTTTAGGGTGGGGGCTTGCAATTTGCCCCAGATAACCTCTGGAAAGCAATGTTTTCCTGTTGCTGGTCACCAGATTGTCTCATTATGGGTGAAACATTCTCAGAGCCTTTAAAGTTGATTCCATGTAGGTTTTTTTAAGGCAATAGAATTTGGCATCCTGTACTGATTCTGCAGCAAAGACACATGTAGTATTTCCTGTAATGTCTTTAAATCAAGCAGTTCAGTCACAGGACCTTGTTTTGTGATCAGTCCTGCCTTACAAGGCCAGCTGCTCCCACTGTGTGGGCTGAGGCCATGTGAATGAGGCACTTCTGGGAATGGCTGAGTTCTGAGCATGGGAATTAGGTTGGGGCTGTGTTGCAGTCAGCCAGCACTCAGCAAACACAGGGACTGTCCAAAGAGAGCAGCGGCAGCAGAGACTTCTTTGGTGTTTCTGACTTTTAAAGGGTAGGAAGGGGAAGGGTAATCCCAATGTTGCGATCTTCTCATCACCTTATTGTTAAACAATATTAGAGATACATCAGTATCTAAATAATGCCATTTAATATAACCATAATTTCCCCCACAAGACGTGACAATGGTCTGATAAAGCAGCAAATGTCTGCTTTAAACAGGATTGTATAATACAATGCTATCTATTTAATGGTATTACTCTTATTTGAAAAGAAGCACCGCCACTAGTTCAGTTCAATACAAACGTAACTTTATTTTTACTTAAATGCCAATGAAATAACTGTACAAATCCATTGTGTAACATTTACTGTTAGAAATTAAAACACGTTTCCGATTATAGAAATACTGTTCACAATTGGAAAGTTGTCATTTCTCTGATACCAGTGGTTGTAAATGATCTACAGCCCCCATTGACACCTTAGGAGAAACAGGTAGAGGACTCCAGTCTCAGTTGTGAGGTTTTCTGGGTTTTGCAGCACCTTCATGCTACAATAACTGGAAATTAAATGGCCTGGAATGAATGGAAAACATTGTATAAGATCTGTAATATTAAGTGGATAATACTTTTTCAATTAACTTGTTCTTCAGTTTTCATTTCATGCTGTTTGCAAAACTTCATCTGTAGTATATCAAGTACCTTTGCCATAATTTAAATAATTTTCCTAGAGTGGACAGAACCATGCGTGCAGCTATTTCTAGTGGCTGACGGTGCAGATGTCGAGGAGAAGAGCATCCATGCTCGCCCTTAGAAAGCAGGATTTGGGCATGTTCAGTGCCATGGACTGAATTCATTCTCTTTGAAGTCACAACAATCAGGATTGTTTCGATGACAGCTCGCCAGCTAATTGCTTAATTCCTTTGTTACATGACTTGTGTTAGAGATTGGCTGATATTTCACTTCACTGATAGTAGTTTGCTACGTTCTGGGTGATTTGTGGTATTCTTTTAAGCAGAACATATTAACATTTCAGGATGTCACTTGACGTAAAGTCAAGGAGTTCCAGGTCATTAATTTGGGTAGATAACTCCTTGGTGTTTGACAGTGTCATGGCATTGAACATCTGGCATTTTTCTCTACTTCTATCTTTTTTTTTTTCTTTTTATTTTTTTTTTCTTTTTGGTAATATGGAGAAAGCAATAACTTGCCTGCAGTTAAGTCAAGCCAGAGCAGAAGGATACCAGCCCCTACCACTGTCCCATGCTGAAGTTGGACCATGTTGCCTTCTCAGTTTACACCCTCTTAGCAGACATCATGGCATTGTCATATTTAATTCCTAAATTCAAAACTGTTGTTCTTCGTATTTAAAATACTCTAATACATATGAAGCAAACATAGATATACATGCTAGCGATTTTGCTCAGGAATAACTTCTGATTAGTGAAACAGCTCAGTTTAGTTCCTTTATTTTTTCCCTTTCTTTTTCATGTCATCATAACTTACAAAGAATCTATATTACAGGAATTGCTCACTGGCAAGTCAAGCAAGACAACGCAGATATGATACAGGCCTTCTGTTTTTTTCCAGTTGTTCAATGACAAAATCATACATAAAATCAGTACTTAAAATTCTGATGTGTTTATTCTGTGCAAGTAAAATGAAAAATTTAAATACAAAATAAGCACATTTTTAAAAACAAAATAATAGATTAGTTGTACTCAATTAAGACATATGAAAATAAGTAGCAGCTTAGTATCAAGACATTAGTGTGCACATCTTTAAGAACCGTTCCTTTCTTTAGATCAGAGTCAGAACTTTGAACTTCTTTCATTCGGATTCGTGGTTTCAGCTGGATGTGTTAACTCCAGCTGGGATCACAGAACACCCTGGTTATTTTCCAGGGGGTGCAAGCCCTCAGTGCGCAGGCAGGGCCAGGGCGTGCAGCAGGGCCAGGCACAGCAGCAGCCCCGCGTGCCCGCGGCTGGCACGGGAGGGCGCGGGGGCACTCGCCGGGGGCTCCTCCGCCCCTAAGGTAGCGGTTGTGCTTTGAGGCATCTTGGAGTAGTTTGTTGGCATTCCACTGGTGATGCTTAAAGTCATAGGAGTGGTGGAGGATCCCGTGGCAGGGGCCAGGCTGGCGTTGCCTTCGGTGGAGTCCTGGACGTGGATTGTGCGTGTGGCCGCGGCCTCCTGGGGGCCGGGGGGGGAGTGGAGCAGGGGCCGGTCTGTGCCGGGGAACAGAACCGGGTGCCTTTGGGTCGCCAAGGGAGTCACTTCCTTGGCTTTAAACTGTTTGTGCGTTTTGGTCACTTTGGTGGGCCCGGGTGCCGCGGCAGAAGCCTCCCTGCCCGCTGCCTTGGTGCCTTTGATCATGGGGCTGGAGTCCAGGGCCGTGGGCTGGCCCGGGGCTGGCGTGGTGCTGGGCCAGGGCTGGTCAGCACAAGGGGCCCCCACGACACGGGCAGCTGTGCCCTGCACCCACTGCAGCACGTAAGGGATGTTTTGGTTATCGCTGCAGGACCAGGGGTTGTTGTACAGAGTTACTACCTGCAGCTGGGAGAGCTGGTCGAAAGCTTTGTCAGGAATGTATGAGAACTTGTTGTTGTGCAGGTAGAGGCTTGTGAGGTGTTGCAGTCTCACCAGTGTTCCTGGGAGTATCTGGGACAAGAAGTTATTGGATAGATCCACCGTCTCTATGTTGTAGGGCATGTTAGTTGGAACTGTCCAAAGTTTGTTGCTGCTGAGATTGAGAAACTTGAGACTGCTCAGTGTGTTGTTGATCAGGACAGCTCTTTCCACCATATTCCTGGAAACATCGAGCACTCTAAGATTCCACTGGTAAGCTGTATCAAGTTTCTGAAGAACTTTAATATTGTTGTTTGTGGCATATAATTCCCATAAGGACTTGGGCAGATGAGCAGGAACATTCTTGAGCCAATTATTTGAAATATCAAGGGTCCTCAGATTGGTGAACCTCGTTAGCTGATGATCAAGATCTACAAACTGGTTAAAGGACAGATTTAAATATGTAAGGTTGTCTTGAAGTCCCTGGGGCAGTACAGTTAAGTTTCTGCCTGAACAGTCCACATTCCTGTCGTTTCCTGAGCACTTACAGCTAGAAGGACAGATACCCAAACCAGTGGGTATGAAAACCAGAAGGACCAGCAGACAGGTAGATGTATTCAATGTCTGGTATTCCATTGTTGCCTGGAAATAAATATACCAAAATGACACCCTTTAAACCCACGTAATACATTTTATCTCTGTATAAGGGTTGTCTTGGCAATGGCCACTTGCAGGAGAAATTAAGTTAAAATATCAATAACCCCTTTTGTGGCACGGTCCTTTTTAGAATTGTTCAAGAGAGACTTCACAAAGCATCCCTTCAGCCTGTCATGTTGTCTGGCAGAATGAGACTTGTTTTTTTCATCTCCCTTTCCCCCTCCAGCTCAAATGAGGGCTTTCTTCCGAAAACGCAAGTCTCTTCCAAACGTTATACAATGTCTGCTTCTTGTTTTTAGTGATTTCAAGCCTATATTATGTTTGGAATAATGTGTTCATTTATAGAGGATGAAAAAATGGCTGTCAACTGGATCTTCACAAATCTCTGCAGTAATGTAGCAGTCCCCCCCATCCAGGCATGCTGTTTGCTTAAGTAAATTGGTTAAAATACATCACAGGAATTTAGCTTGATACCCAAATTCCAGTGTTCATGCTAACATGCACTGTAGCATTTTTCCCTGCTTACGGCGTTAATTACGATCTCAAAGCTGGAAACACATGTTTAGAACCTGAGTTACCGTTAGTAAGAAACCTCTGACACTGCAGCAAATTTCTGGTGCAAGCATCTGTCATCAGCTACTAATTCCATTCCCGTTTCCATCTCTGATTTGGTAGTAGGCTTTTGTGAGTAAAATCAAAAAGCACAAACTTACCGTGGTGTCCTGCAGTATCAGCACATCGTTTCTGTGATGGATTGGAGCTTAGAGGTCGCCTTGTTCTGGAGAGCAGCTCCAGAGGCTGCCGGGGGCTGTGCTTGTCTCAGCTGCATCGTACGGCTGCGCCCGGCTCCGCAACCACCTGATCCTCTGGGCACTGCAGAGCCGGCCTCGAGCACTGCCAGGGACCTGCCAGGGCCGGGCTGGGCTGGGCTGGGCAGGGCTGGGAGCAGGAGTGCCCTCCCTGCTGCACAGCCCTGCCGTGCTCGGGCTGCTGCCTCCCAGCACAGGCTGCCTGCAGCCCTGGCTCCCCCTGCGCCCGCGGGCTCTGCCAGCCTGGGCTGCGGCTCCGCTTCGTGGTTCTGTTTGAAAAGTCACCTTAACTTGGCTTCTTTCTGCCTTCTCCTAATCTCTCCTCCTGTAATAGAGGTTAATGTGAATTCAGGCTTCCTAGCTTAAGCTTTTTTAAGCTATGCTGCCAGAATGTGTTTTCATAATTTTAAAATAGTCTTTTCTACTCCTCGGATCAGGCTATCACTGTGTTGTCGGGTATAATATAGCTCAGCTTGCAGGATTTTACAGATTTCTACAGGAAATCTCGATCTGGTTTTCTCAAAGCAATATGAGAGTGAGAGTGTTATAATGTTTTGCTTATAGTGCTGTTAATTTTAACAGGGTGTAAACAATGAGCCTTACAGAAATCCTTATATAATTGTAATGCTATTCTTTCAGCATACACAATCATACAGCTTAGGTAAACTGTAAAGAAAACTGAAAATGTATTTTCCTATGGCCATTGTATGCACAGCAGCCTGGAATTGCATTTGCATAATGTGCTGCTCTTTATTAGTGGTAGTTTGAAAATTTTGAAGTTTATTGTGTGCAAATCTGTTCTGTGCTCCATCCAAAAATCTATTCCGTCCTCAAGTGAACTCCAAACTCTGCCATTTTGCAGAGCTCTCATGGAAAGCTAGCTTCAGCATCTAGCAGCTTCTTTCTATAAATATAAATATTCAACGCTGGTAAAAAAAATACTAAAATTAATTTACAGCCTGCTACTTCCCACCTAAAAGTAAGCCCAGCCAAGGCTGGTGTGGGAAAGGTAAGCTGCACTGGTACTCAGGCCCAGAGAGGAGCATGTAAAGCGCTTGGACATGGGGAGTTCAAAGGAATCTGGCATCCATGAACCATTAAATGAGTTTGTGTTAATAACTGAGGGCATTCTCTATCTAAGCAAATACTCAGTTGGGCTTTAAGTGACCAAAACATCTTTAACTCAGAAAGCTTTATTAAAATGAACTGGAATTGATTGCATTTGCTTGCACAGCCCAGTGGAGCAAACGCTGGTGAGAAGCCGAGTCCCTCTGAAGCTGGGCTGTCTCTGACATCTCCGTGTGTGTGTTACCTGTGTCTGGCTGTGCTGGCACACACAGCTGTGTACTCTGGCTTCTGGAATCTCTGGTTACAGCTGGTGACTGGGCACAATTTGTCTTGTAGTCGGAAATTTGCTTCAGGCAAAAGCAGGTTGTTCTCTCTTGTGAAAGCTGAAGTTGGGAAACACCAGGGAAATGCCAAGGAAATGCTGGGGCCTCACTGTTCTTGCCTGCATCAACTTCTCCTTTTTTCACTTTTTTGAAAATTACTTGATTTAAGAAAAATGTGGAGTATTCTGGAAATTATTTTGGCAGTCTACAAAGAGTGTTCTGGCTGGGGCAGTGTTTCGTGGATGTCCTGGATCAGTAGCTCAGGTGGTGGGGGCAGTGGTTCCTCTGCTTCCGAGTGAAGTGCCGAGTGCTTGCTGGGATCCGAGCTGGGCTCCTCACAGGGTTCCCTGAGCCAGTCGGGGGGTGGTGGCAGGTCAGAGGACTCGGGTGGAGTGTCTGGGGGAGGACAGGAGTCAGCTGCAGCGTTGGCTGCCTCTGAGGCAGGAGCTGGAGCTGGGACTGTGCTGGCTCCGGAGCAGCCCATGGCCGGTGGAGGCAGCTGCCCGTTCTCAGTACTGCTAGTGTGCTGGGGTGGGTTCTCTGACACAGTCAGGTCCTCCTGCAGGTTTGTGCCTTGGTTCAATCTCCAAGGCAACATAAATAAGACTGAAGAACGCTTGGTGCCCTGGTCAGTGTCCATGAAGTGATCTGGCGTGTCCCCATCCGCGAAGGGGGACCGGCCTGCCCAGTGGGACTCGGCCAGAACAGGCCTCATGCAGCATTTCCACAGCAGAATTATGATAACTGCCAACGTCATCCCAATCAAAATGATGCCGATTATCAGTGCTGCTACCCAATTGCCGTCCCCAGCTTCCTCCTCTCCTGGGAAGGCCTGGGCTTCTATAACAGCCAGGGATGTGTCAGGCTGGTATAAACTGGGCCCAGTTGCTTGCAGTTGGTAGAGAAGGGATTTGTCTGCTCTTGGACTCCTGGCAGTGGTGTACATGTGGCTTTCAGTGATGGCAGTGTGATGAGGTGCTGCTGCAGAAAGGGATCTCCAGCTCTCCCCGCAGAAGAGAAGCAGTATGAGCTGTTTGCTGCCCATTTCCCTCCGGCCTCTTTACAAGTGTCCTCTCCTATTGCACGGAAGAAGTACAACATGATAACTTGCAAACTGCATTTTTGCACTTCACTGCCCCCAGACAGTTTTGTGTTAATACCATCATAGTGAAAATAACGCTCTACCCAATATTTCACATTTCAAGCCTGTTCCCATCTGCATGATCAGCAGGTGTGTCACTGACTTTACAAATAACAGCAGATTTTCAACATTATCAATCATATTTAAGTGACTTGTTTGCAGATAATGGCTTATTATCATCTTTTTTTACCTTACCAGAAAAAGACATTGGCAGAGCAGTCCTCACAGGGTTTCAGAATAGCATTTATCAATCATGTAACTGGTCATGGACCTGGAACAAGCTCTGCAGCGTTGACAAACAGGGTTGTCAGAAGTGAAGAGATGGCTAGTTGTGATAGAAGCTGAGACAGAAGTGAAAGGCTCTTTACAATTGTAGTCTTAAACTTCTATTTCCTGTTCTCATCTTTCTTCAGCATAGCAAAATATTCAAAAGTTTTCCAAGTACTGATTCTATAATGAAACAGCATTTTAATGATAAAGTGTTTTATAAATAAATTCCTGCATGCAGATTGTGCAAATGTTGAGCTGTTGGCATGAAACAGATTTTTTTTTTTCCTGTACTGGTTAGAGTTCAGCTCTCTAAATGTCTCCATATGAAATAAATGGTATAAAATCTGTCCCCTACGCAGCTCTTTTCCTCCTGAAGTCCCTTTCATGCAATTTGAGCTGATTCACTAGTTACTATAGTGCTAGTCCTGTGAAGCTATTTCTGGGAGATTAATATGCATGAGTCTTTGTGGCTTTACAAATAAGCAAAATTAAATTTTAAATGCAGTAGTGTAAACACACATGAGCAGTAAGTTAACGACTTGAGAACATCATGATCTAAACTGTCAGGTTTGTAATGGGTTAAAATGATGCAATTCAGTTTTTATCCTGCTCCCCTCTTTCCAAAATACATAGAAATTGATCCTTACCTGTACATTTATCCTCTCTCAAGCGAGCACCGTCTGCCTTTGTTGTTGGAGGCTCAGGAGGGCTGTGTGTGCTCAGAGTCAAAAGCGTAAAATGGCTCTTTTCATGCTGAAGTTTGTGCAGAGGAGGAAGTTGCCAACAGTGGCAGGAAGCGTCTGCGCCGGGCGGCTCAGGGACTCTTATCTCAGGGATCGTGTGCTCTGTGAGCCAACTTCTGCTCTGCCAGCACTGCTGGGCTCGTGTGAAATGGGTTTGTGGCTCTTGCCACATCAGGCACCTATGTGTGTGTATGTGGAAATTCTCCAACACCGGATTGCCTTTGTAGAAAATAGTTACAGTTTCTTCTGTGCGAGTCAAAAACTGCAAGTTTGGGCTGGGTTTGAGTTGCTGATGTAATTCAGTGGTGGGTTTGCTGTGCTCTCAGGATCATTAGTGGGAAGCCACCCCTGGGCTGCTTGGTGAGTCATGGAAAGCTGTGTGATCATGGGATGCTGGCTGCTCACACATCCTCTGGTGTGGGGCTGCATTGAGAGGCAGAGGGCAAAATCTGATTTCACCCTTGCTCGGTTGTTTTTCTGTGTGGACAGGGTTGGGAGCTGCTGCCATCACTGGAGGAGGGCTGTGTTCTGAGCAGCTGCTTCCCCCTGTCTGTCCCTGTCCATTCCCTGGAGTGTAACTCAAGCTGCTCTCTTTGGTCTCCTGGAGCATTTTTGCCTGGAAGGGCTGCCTGGCGGAAAGGAGCCCACACCAAATATGTCCTCGTGGCATTTTGCAATTGTGTTCTGCCTGTGGCTACTGACAGATTCCTCTGCAGCCCTTCCTGTTGTACCTCTGCTTCTCTCTTTGACGCTCTGCCTGCCCCTGCAGCAAACACACATCCTGGTCCCCTACTCACACAGTAACTCAGTGGTTCTTGTTGGATTTCTTTGTCTCCTCCCCGTTCTCTTCAACCCCTGTAGTTGATTCCCAGTTCAAGGCTAAGCATGCAAACTTCATTTTCCTCACTACACAACCCACCTTTGAGCCTGGCAGTTGCATTTTTTGAGCTCTGTCTCTCTCCTGGTTGCCACAGTGCTGTGGTCCTGCCTCTGCTGCTTCTGTAGCTGCCCTGCCAACCAAGTTAATGGGTGATCTAAAGGAATTGGGGTGGGGGATTCAGTCATCCTGGTCCTCTCAGGCTCCTACAAATGTCTTCTGCATCACAGCTGTTGGTTACAGCTGCACAGGATGTTTGGAGCTTTGGCACTGTGCAGCCTCAGCACTTGTAACCGCAGTGCAACAGATCTTCTTCAGCCCAAGGAGCAGCCTGTGGAAAGCTTCTCATGTTTCTTAAAACAGCAAAGCTCTGCTGCAGGGAGAACAGCCACAGGCACCTCCCTGGAATTATGGGATGGTCAGGTCTGAGAATAAAGAAAATAAAAGTTGTTGCGGTTTGAAGAAATTCTCGGCATGTTCTTATTGGTGTCAGGAGAAAGTGGAGTGTGTTCCCATGATGCAGAAATCACAGCGAGTCATCAGAGACCTTTACTGAGCTCAGCCAATGTTACAGAAATATAACATTCCAAAGTGCCTGGTCATAACTTAGAGAAATAGTATCACGTAAGCCATTTAAAAACTGATGTTGCAAGTTTATTGAAGATAACAAATTGAACAAGTTCTCATATTCTAGCAAATACTACAAACTTCAGCTATTCATAGACAATGTCAAAACACAATAAATATAGTTTGAATCAGTCTGCTTCAAAAGTAATTAAGCTGGTTTAAGAAGTTCTTGCTGGAAAATCCAGAAGGGCATTTTGAGAGGGACTAGATCCTGAATCAGGGGTTGAATCAGAGTTGTGACTAATGTATGGTTTTCTTTAAAAAGCAACTTGGTTATACCTGTGCAGCTTCTTAGTGTTCAGTGTGTTGCTCAGACTGACAGTCTGTCCTTTGTTCCCCTCCATGGTCTTTGGGCTTGGGCAGATTCTGTCCTTTTGGTTAATCCTGTTCAGCTCCTGTCACCCTGATTTCTGGTCAAAGGAGTAAAACCAGTGCTGACACTTACAGAAAGCTGTTTAACACAGTCTTACTGCCTTCTGGATCCACACATGGCTGCAGCATTCCCACTGGCATAAATAGAAAAACTCTGAACTCTGGATTTAGCTTTCCTGGGGGAAAATTCTTGTTGTTACTTGAAAGTCAAGTTTTTGCCTTACATTAATGGTGTAACAAAGGGAAAAGATGAATTTTTACCTGAGTGTGAATTAAATCTCAACTACAAAATCGGTTAAAATGGGTTTGTGTGACTGGGATGGTTCTCTGCTTTCCTGTTCATTATCTACTGCTTTGGTGAGTTTCTCAGTAGTTTCATCTTCTGTTTTCCTTCGGTTCACAGCATCCCTCCCTGACATCAGCTCCTGCATTATCAGCTCGGTTCCACTTGTCTCCTTGGGCATCCTCTGCCATGTTCCTGCTGCCGTGGGCCATAAGCTGTTGGTGGCCAGGAGGTCACCATTGCTCCTGGGCCTGCGTTTGCCCTGCTGGGCTCTTTTGAGATAGGACATTTTGTTGGCTACTACAACTGTGGACAGAAACAGGCAGGTGCAGATGAGCACAAGAACTGCAATGATAATGAAGCAAACCAGTATGAGAGACTTGTTGTCTTCACAGGTTTCTTTGGTCGTTGGGTTCTTGGGTTTGCTGCTTTTCCCCAGTCCTTCAGTGGTGGAAACTGCACTCTGGGCAGGGGAAGTTGAGTTTTCGGCCTTTGTGGAGGAGAAGGATGGGAGGGTACTTTGTATTTCAAAAGTAGTCGTTTGGCTGCTGAAATTGAGGCTCAGAGGAGAATTTATGCTTGCTTCTGTTCTGTTCTGGCTCCCACTGAGGTTTTGGGTGATGGGACTCCAGGTTTCATCTCTGAGCTCAGGGTAACTGGTGTGGTTTGCACTCGTTTGCAGCCACAGGCAGAAGATGATCATGACAGGGAAGGCCAGGAGTGGATTACTGCATCTCTTGGTCTTCATCTTCCTGTTGAGTCCCCTGCAAAAATACAAGTTATGGTGTTAGTTTAGCAGATGCTGGTTCTTAGAGGTTTGGGTTGGACTTCTCAGGGAATTGCAGCCTTTTTGATAAAAAATACTTGGCCTTGTTTTGGGGGGATGTAGGAGGTTCAAGCACCTGGATTGTGAAAGAATAGACTGTCTCAAACTTCCGGCAGTTTGAGGTTTATAGAAAACATACGAAGATCAAAATGAACCTGGAGCAAAGAGAGAAAGAAAAGTGTTTCCTACTGAGTGCTTTGTGATGTCTGGGAGTTCCTCCCCTCTGAAGCTGCGTGTGTTACACCCAGTCACCACTTCTGCTTTTACACGGGGAATGGAGGCACGTGGGGAGGTTACAGATCACTGATCACTGCTTCTCACCTCCCTGAGTTCCCCTGGGTGGGCAGGGGAACCCTGCAGCTAACAGATGGGCAAGGGAAAACTTGAACCCTAAATGTTCCTGTAAGTGACAGCAGTCACTGACGTGAATTGTGTCTCCTTCCTAGCACAGCTGTCTGGAGTACTTTCAAATGCCCAGGAAAATCTTTGTTCTCTTATTTTTCTTTTTTTTTCTACAAGAAGCTCTTTATCACAAATGTACTTCTTGTATTTTTCTCCCAAACGTGCTACAGATTGTGACATTTTCTTGAAAATGCCACAGATAATTATGCAAATGAGAGTAATTATTCATATGTTCTGTTTCACATTTGTGGGGTATTCCAATCTGTACCTGTTGAATTTGTCTGGAGGGCAGGAATGTGAGAGTGAGGTTGGTCTGATACTGAGATCATGACCTCAAATTTTTATAAGTATGTTTGTTCTTGCACAAATTTGTTGGTTGCCTGTAAAGGTAACAAAGTGTGTTTGTGTGTGTAAATATGAAAATTGAGAGAGGTGATGTTCCTAGTGTGTGACCAGGTGAAGGGAAGGCAGGGATACACCTGATGTGTAAGGGGATCTCTCCTTACATGACAAGGGAGCAACAAAAGATCTGTGTCTTTAATTTTGCAGTTCACCCAAAATATAAAATTATTCTGCATCCTGAGCTGAATCCCGTTTGTTCAGTTTGAACTAGAAACCATCTTAGTCATAAACTAGAGCTCAGACAGAATTTTTGTCTGTATCTGGTGGAAGTCACCTGGATGATGCCTTGTTGCATACTTTGAAAAGGAAGAGAAAAGGAAAAGCAAAGCCAGCAAAGCTTGGGGTTTTTTTTAACAACATTTCAGCTGTTTTGAGCAGAGCAGGCAGAGCCAGCACAGGCACACTGCAGCGTTCCTGTCCCTGCCCTGGGTGCAGCTCCCTGTCAGGCACACTGAGCCCAGTGTTCATTGTGGGCTTCCAGACCAGATGTGCTTTTCTTAAAAATCAGCAGGCTCGTGGTGTGAAGGGCTGTGCTTGAAATCACGAGAGAAAGGAACTGCTCTTTCAAGAGCTGGTTTTCTTTTTAGTTCAGCCCTTTGTGTCTGGGTATTGATGGGGTCTCAGTGCCCAGCAAGATCTGCAGTGCAGGAACAACAGAGCTAAGGAGTGACTGTCACTGTTGATGCCTAGGAGTCTGACTGTGAATAACCTTTAACATGACTAAAAATAACAGTTTATCAGCTTCCCTGATTCAGTTGGAGATAATATTTCTACAGTTTGTTACTATTTTTGAGTTACTCAAACTTCTTTAAAAATACTTTCACATATAATTTTCTACAAAATGTAGGAAACTTTGAAGTACAACTTAAAAAGGAGAACAAAAATGTGTACTTACCTTGCCAAGGTGTAGTCAACAGAGCATGGGTGTTTCAGATATTTAGTCCTTTGACAATAAGATTTCTTTGTGCATATATTTTGCTCCTAGGATGCAAACGACGATCAGTGCACAGCAGGGAGGTTTGGGCAGTGCTGGTGTTTTTTCAGCAAATCTGTAACTGCAATGACATGTGGTTCTAAGTGGGGAACTAAAACCACAGCAGTGACACACTTCCTTTGGGTAACAGCTATACCATGAGGCATTAGGGGGAAAAACACCAACTTGCCCAATTTAGCTCTCAGAACCACAAAAAAAAAAAAAATCTCTTGTGTAGATGAATGTTCTGTGTTCTGTCTCTGGGGTTGTCCTGCACTCAGGTGCTATTGGGAGAAGTGTCCCAAAACTGTTAAAGCCACACCTGTGCTTACAGCATTCACCAGCTCTTCTGTAGCCTGTCGTTTGCCTTGGAAGAGTTAGTGACAGCTCAGAACAGTGACAGATATTTTAAATTACATTAAATTTTCACAAGCTACTGATGAATTTAATTTATTCTTCCTACTAGAGTTCAGTCTGCTGTGTGGACTCTGGGGATGTAGTTTAGGCAAATGCATTGCCCAATCTCAAAATACAGAGAAACTTTAAGTGAGAAAGAATATTCTGAATGATGTGAATGTTTTTGAAAGGAGCTGTTTTTGTAAGCAAATCCTCTGTACTCCTCAGAGGACTGACCATCCTTAGAAACACCCCCTAAGCATTAGAGCACTGCAGGATAGAGTAACTGGAGTGGCTCTGAGACCCTCTGAAAAAGTTGGAGTGTGTGTCTTTGGTTATTCTTAAGACTCCTGAGATAACTATATTTTTTCGCATACAAATATAGATCTAATTTGAATCTCTAAGGTTGTTACAAAGTTGTGGAGCACTTCAGGATGAAGTTGAGTTAAATCCAAGCTCCCTCATCCTGGGCACTAAAGGTGGCTGGAGTGTGAGGCAGTTCCAGAGGCTGGTGTGGTGTCCCTGCTGTGGCCAGAGGTGTTTGCAGGAGCAGGAGAAGGCTGGGTCTGGGCATGGAGAGGACTGGGGGTGCTCAGGGGCAGGACTGGGGTGCTCTCAGTGTGCCTGGGCACTCAGGTGCTTGTGCTGTGCACCTCAAACATGATCCACCCATGTCTCTCTTGTCTTACAGGTTCAAGACTGGTCAGATCAACGGGGATTTGCTGATCTACCACGTGCTGCTGACCCTGAAGCCATACTATGCAAAGCCATATGAAATCGTGGTGGACCTCACACACGCTGGCCCCAGTAATCGCTTTAAAACAGACTTTCTTTCTAAATGGTTTGTAGTTTTTCCAGGCTTTGCTTATGAAAATGTCGCAGCAGTTTTTATTTATAACTGTAACTCTTGGGTCAGAGAATACACCAAATACCATGAAAGGCTCTTGACAGGTTTGAAAGGGAGCAAAAGGCTTGTTTTCATAGACTCTCCAGGGAAGCTGGCAGAGCACATCGAACACGACCAGCAGAAGCTCCCAGCAGCTACCTTGGCTTTGGAGGAGGACTTGAAAGTGTTTCACAATGCTCTCAAACTGGCTCACAAAGACACCAAAGTTTCTATTAAAGTAAGTGCTTTTAATGCTATTCCTAGTGATCTCTTGTATTTGTATAAGGATTGGAATATGATTTTATTGTCTCTTAATTCTCCTCCCCTGTCTTGAGGAGAAATCACAACTTCCTTCCCCTTTAGGAAGTACAAAATTTGATGTTTTATCTTTTCTAAAAGTAGAAGCCATCAGGCTTTCCTCTCCTTTTGTGGTTACCAAGAGGTGCTGGAGCAGTTTTCTCCTGTGTCCCCTAGGTTGGCTCCACGGCGGTGCAGGTGACGTCGGCGGAGCGCACGCGGGTGCTGGGCCAGACCGTGTTCCTCAATGACATCTACTACGCCTCCGAGATCGAGGAGATCTGCCTGGTGGATGAGAACCAGTTCACCCTGACCATCGCCAACCAGGGCACCCCGCTCACCTTCATGCACCAGGAGTGCGAGGCCATCGTCAGGTCCATCATCCACATCCGCACGCGCTGGGAGCTGTCCCAGCCCGACTCCATCCCCCAGCACACCAAGATCCGCCCCAAGGACGTGCCTGGGACGCTGCTCAACATCGCCCTGCTCAACCTGGGCAGCTCCGACCCCAGCCTGCGGTAGGAGCTCTGCCACTGCTGGCCCTCTGTTCCAAACGGGAGCTTCCCAGGGCTGCTGCAGCGTCAGAAATTCTCTCTTGAATTTTGCTTTCACCACAGCTCCAGAAAATGCAATTTTTAATAAATAAAGATGGAGTTTCTATGAATGAAGAAGGGCACACACTGTCAGAGGAAGTGAAGGCATGAAGGAAGCCTAATTTCTCTTTATAAAGGAAATACTTTTGCTTTGCACTCTGTGTTTATTGGGTACATTTGATTTACACGGTGTTGAGCTTCTTGTGTAGGAACGTGGGAGCTGTACCACTTAGAGCAGCTTGTGCCCATTCTGACACAAATCACCCCTGGGCAAGGTCTCTCCCAGCAGCTCGGGTACACCTGGAGGGATTTAGAATTTCCTGCAACTCCGAGCTGTTCTGAGAAGTTCAGTACAAAGCCCTTCAAACATAACTCTGTAACCTTAGCAGAAATTGTTCAGAGCAAGTGGAGGAATAATTTCTGTTTCTCCAAGAAAATTTTTTTTTCTTCAAATGGTAACCAGTCCAGGGAAAAAGTTTGGGATTTAGATATGATTTCTACTACAGCAGTGTTGATTTGATTTTTGAAATGTCAGTACTGTGCTGTATAATATGTCTATGTTCAAAAGTACAAGAAAGCTCTTACAAGTCACATTTTTTTGCTTTGTTACAGGTCTGCTGCCTATAATCTCCTATGTGCCTTAACCTGTACCTTTAATTTAAAGATTGAGGGCCAATTACTGGAAACTTCAGGTCTGTGTATTCCTGCCAACAACACGCTATTTATTGTATCTATCAGTAAGACTCTTGCAGCAAACGAGCCACACCTCACCTTGGAGTTCTTGGAGGAGTGTATTTCAGGATTCAGCAAATCCAGTAAGTAACTCTAGTGCTTGTTAGTGCCAACCATGAATTTGGAAAGATTCTAACCTCTAAAAAGATTTTAGATCCTGCTTAGTCAGCTGAGCTTCCTCATCTCTCCTTTTGCCATGCCTTTTCGAAGCTTCTTTATTCGCCCAGTGTTCTTTGCTCAGCTCTGACAGTAATTATTTGGGACACTAAAACTGAAAGGAAAAGTGCTGAGGAGGAGTTATTTGTGAGGAGAGGCCAGTGCTGGCTGTGTGTGACAGCTGGGGTTGTTGCAGGCATCGAGCTGAAGCACCTGTGCCTGGAGTACATGACCCCCTGGCTCTCCAACCTGGTGCGCTTCTGCAAGCACAACGACGACGCCAAGCGCCAGCGCGTCACTGCCATCCTGGACAAGCTCATCACCATGACCATCAACGAGAAGCAGATGTACCCCTCCATTCAGGCCAAGATATGGGGCAGTCTGGGACAGGTACAGTTCTGCACTTGGAAACAAACACCTGTCAGCTTTCTTCTTACCGGGGTCAGCATTAAATACTTTAATGTGGAAAATAAACTAAAAATAGTGCTAACTAAATTATTGTTTCTAGTTCTGAAGCATTGGGAGTAAAATGTAATGGAATCCAACAAGTCACTAAAAGTGATGCTTCAGTTTGGGTAGTTGTGCATCTTCAGTTAAAGAAATGAGTGATTACTGTTTAAAGGATGGTTCAGTGTGGAAAATTAATCTTAATCTGACTGGTACGAAAGGAGTTTTTTCTCTGTCAGATAACAGATCTCCTGGATGTAGTGCTGGACAGTTTCATCAAAACCAGTGCCACGGGGGGCTTGGGCTCCATCAAAGCTGAGGTGATGGCAGACACAGCTGTAGCACTGGCTTCTGGCAATGTCAAACTGGTGTCAAGCAAAGTGAGTCCCCTCTTTGCCTTTGTTTCCTTTTAGAGAATAATTTCAATTTATTTACTAATGTGACACTGAGATGCTTTCTGGTAACTCAAGACAGGCAATAATGCAAAACTCATGATAAAATAGGTTCCAAGCAAAAGAATAATTTCATTGTGAAATGTTGATGGTTTTTACTGAAATTCTGAGCTGTGCTCCCCGATTGAGTAGAACAAAATGGTTCCTCTCTCTCTAGGTGATTGGGAGGATGTGTAAAATCATTGACAAGACCTGTCTGTCCCCCACGCCCACGCTGGAGCAGCACCTGATGTGGGATGACATTGCCATTCTGGCTCGGTACATGCTCATGCTGTCCTTCAACAACTCCCTGGACGTGGCAGCACATCTCCCGTACCTCTTCCACGTGGTGACTCTGCTGGTGGCCACGGGGCCCCTTTCCCTCAGAGCTTCCACTCATGGGCTCGTCATCAACATCATTCACTCTCTTTGCACTTGTTCACAGCTTCACTTCAGTGGTGAGCTTTTCTGGCTTTTCAATGAAGCTGATTGCTCCTTAATTTGTTTAACAAATATTTGAGTTGTCTTTCTCTGGAAACTATTAAGAGAGTTTGAAAATAGTGGGTTGTAGTTCAGCATGAATGCAAATCAGAATGAGGATATGATCAACAAGAAATGAGTATGGAATTAAAAAATATCTCAGCAGGTGCATAATGTAAATTGTTTGTATAATGGGTTTTAGAAAAAGAGAAGAAAGTACCGTGATTTTCTGGTAAGGCAAAGGAGAAAATACATCTGTGCTAAAACTGGCTCATGTGCATCTTGTGAAGGGTTGCATAACGTGGTAAGAAAAATACCAATTACATAAGAGAATTGTGAAGTTACAGTGTTAAAACAGGTATTTTATCTACTGTTGTATTTTAGCAGTCCGAAAAAAATTGATATTAGCAATTTGGCACTTCTTACCCCAGAAGCACAATATAAAACCAGGCTGAATTTTGTGCAGAAAAAAAATTCGAAATTTATGTGATCTTGTCTTTTTTTAAGTATCTGAAATCTCATTTCAAGGAGAGTGGGTGCACACACACAGAGGTGTCTGTGCTCTGATGCACGGGGGTGCTGAGCCTCCTGCTCACACAGTGGGTTTGAAGTGCACTGAAATGAGCTGAAAGGTCAGAACTGTGAAGATATTCAGTGCCAGAGCAGGGCCATCATCTTCCTCTGCTGTAAGTGTCTTTCTTCATGTGAGTGCCAGAGCCAGAAGCAGAGTCTGCTGCAGTTTGAACTTCCAGTTCTGTTGGTATTTCAGAGCAGGAACACTCTGGGTTTCCATTTTCTGAATCACTGTGAGGAGAACTCGCAGAGCCACATCTTTAAACGAGTTCCTCTGTAGCAGTCTGTGGAATCCATTTCTCGTGCCTGGTTCCAGCAGTCAGGGCAGGAGAGCAGAGCTGCTGTGCCCTGCTCGGGGCAGGAGCAAAGGGAGCAGTGTTGGAATGGGCACAGGGACCTCTCTGCTGTTGGTGTCCCTGGGGAGAGCCTCAGAGGGGGGAAATGGTGATTCAAATTTCCCTGGTGTAAATCTAATATGTGCAACTTTATTCAACAGAGGAGACCAAGCAGGTCTTAAGGCTGAGCTTGACTGAGTTCTCTCTGCCCAAGTTTTATTTGCTGTTTGGGATCAGCAAAGTGAAGTCAGCAGCAGTGATCGCATTCCGCTCCAGCTACCGCGACAGGTCCTTCTCACCTGGCTCCTACGAGCGCGAGACCTTCGCCCTGACCTCGCTGGAGACAGTCACTGAGGCACTGCTGGAGATCATGGAGGTGTGTGGGGCTGGGCTCTGACCCAGAGGCCATGGAGATGTGTGGGGCTGGGGACTGACCCAGAGACCATGGAGGTGTGTGGGGCTGGGCACTGACCCCAGAGATCATGGAGGTGTGTGGGGCTGGGCACCGACCCAGAGACCATGGAGGTGTGTGGGGCTGGGACTGACCCAGAGACCATGGAGGTGTGTGGGGCTGGGCACTGACCCAGAGACCATGGAGGTGTGTGGGGCTGGGCACCGACCCAGAGACCATGGAGGTGTGTGGGGCTGGGCACCAACCCAGAGATCATGGAGGTGTGTGGGGCTGGGCACTGACCCAGAGACCATGGAGGTGTGTGAGGCTGGGCACTGCTGGAGACCATGGAGGTGTGTGGCACAGGCTGGGCTCTGACCCTGGGGGGACAGAGCACTGCTGGCCCTCTGCAGGTGGTGGGGCAGGGCAGATGCCTCCTCCCTGCCCACAGTTAACAGCTGATGTCTGAGAGTCAAACTGCTGCACATTCCCAGTCGTGCAAATGCTTTTTCTCCATGTAACATCCATTCAAACCTGTTTTTCTCTTTAGGCTTGTATGAGGGATATTCCAACGTGCAAGTGGCTGGACCAGTGGACTGAACTAGCTCAAAAGTAAGTCATAGATGTCAAACCCTGAGCCCTCCCTGCCTGTGCAGTACAACCAGAGTTCTCAGCTTTTCGTCATATATATATATGTATTTTTTGTTGTTGTATATTTGTTGTTTAATGCAGTGTACTCTGTTTCTTCACAGGTTTGCATTCCAGTACAACCCCTCCCTGCAGCCAAGAGCACTGGTTGTCTTTGGCTGTATAAGTAAACGAGTGTCTCATGGACAAATAAAACAAATAATCCGAATTCTCAGCAAGGTATATGGGTCTGTCTGTTTTCCTTTGTGACTCGTAAAGTAGCTATTTTTAGCTTTATCTTCCCAACAAATATAGAACTTGGCATAATTTTAGGATAAATGTTTTCTTCAAGCATATTCTTGTATAGAACTGATTGGAAATACACTTTCTATAGGCCAAGCTTTTGAATTCAAATTGATTTGGTGGCAGTAAGTTCCATCACTGCTGTGACTTCTAGAGTATCAATAAGTCTCAATGCTGAGTTCACATTCCTGACACAGGTGGATCCAGCAGTCAGTATTTGAATAAATGAGAAATTTTCTGTTTAGGCATTTACCAGCATGCACATGATTCGTAGCTTCCTTTTTCTCAAAGGAAGTGAATAACCCCAGGTGTGAGTAAATGTACTAAAGAGCTGATTTGTATCAGAGAACTTTGAAGCAGGTGCCTGTCTTGACAGTGACATTCCATCATTCTAAAGCAGGTTGTATTCCATAGCAGGTGAACCTAAATATGTGTCCTTTAAGCTTTTTATTAGAGTTTTATAGACACAAGCTTTAATTGAATGGCATCTAAATGATAAAAGAGCCTTTCTCCAGCTCTTACACCCCCCCTGCAGCCTGATGGTTTGGGTGCACATTGTGCAGCCATGCATTTATTTCTGCTGTCTAAATCTCCATTTGAAAAAATTCGTGAGAGTTGGTTTGAAATGAGCTCAAGCTTTGTAAATAATTGAGAAAAACTGTTATTGTGCAGAGCTTTGATCTTTTTACAAAGTAAAATGTAATTATGGTTGTATTTTTAATTACTCTCTTTTTTCAAAAAGGGACTTGAGAGCTGTTTAAAAGGCCCTGATAATTATAATAGCCAAGTTCTAATAGAAGCCACAGTTATAGCCCTCACCAAGCTGCAACCTCTTCTTAACAAGGTAAATAACTGGCTTTTTAGAACAAACAGAGAATGCATTTTGTAAATTACGTTTCTGGGTATAATCTCAGAAATACAAGTGCTGGGGTTTCTGAGGCTCACACTTCACTGTGACTCAAGCATGAAGTAGCACATGTGGGAAGTGTGGCAGATTGTGGGACCAGTGCAAAGGCTCGAGGAGTGCTGGGGAATGTTCTGTTCTGCTTCCCTGGCAGTTGGGCAGAGGCTGTGCCCAGGCTGTGCCCGTTCCTTGCACAAGGCTCCAGTGCTGCCCTCAGCTCTCTGTGCTGGAGCCCTGCCTGCTGGGCTGGGGAACAGCCTCACGTGGGGTCACTGCCTGGGAGCACCCCGGGGCTGCTGCAGGAGCAAAGAGCCTCGTGCAGCTCCTGCTGCTGAGTGAAACTTGTCCTGGAAAAACTCTGCTCAGGAGACCCAGGATGTGTTGAATGCCAGTTCCTCCTGTGTGTGGTTCTGATTTTGATGAGGAAGTGCCTGGCCAGGTGTGTGTGCAGAGCTGCAGTCTGTGTTCAGACTGAAGACAACAGACCCATGTCTGGTCAGGCTGGCACAGGGCAATGTGGGTCTGACACTCTGTGAGCAAGGAAGGGATGTAGGAGAGGAGGAATGGTTTGGGAGGTGCAAACAGAGCTTGAAATGAATTTCCTTTCTACTGTTCACCTGTGAAGTGCATTGACAGGTCCATATGAGCATCTCTTTCCTTGAAGTGGCTGTGGCTGAGGACAAAGCCTGCTCCGAGGGGGACAAGCCCTCCCCTCGTCCTGCTTGTCTTCCACCTGCAGGAGCTGACTCAAGTGAATGGTGGCTCTTTCTCTCCCCCCAGGACTCCCCTATGCACAAGGCTCTGTTCTGGGTGGCCATGGCCGTGCTGCAGCTGGATGAGGTGAACCTGTACTCGGCAGGGACAGCCCTGCTGGAGCAGAACCTGCACACCCTGGACAGCCTGCGCGTCTTCAACGACAAGGTGAGCCACAGCCTTCACTCATGGCAGCATTCAGAGCTGATAGAAAAGGGGGGAAAGCTGTTTTGTCACTTAAACCAAAATCCCAACAAACTGGAGATGTGCTGAGTAACTTTCAGTGAGGTGCTCTTGTATTTTGTCTTTATGGGTCAGAGCCCAGAAGAAGTGTTCATGGAGATCAGGAGACCACTCGAGTGGCACTGCAAGCAGATGGATCATTTTGTTGGGCTAAATTTCAACTCCAACTTTAACTTTGCACTAGTGGGACATCTCCTGAAAGGTAAGACTGCATACTGCTCTTTGTTTGAGATGAACACTCGTACCTTAGGAATAAAAATAAGTCAAGGGATAAAGGGGCCAAACTGGATGGTGGATTTTAAGTAACTTGGATTACAGAGTAGATACAGAATTAAACACTCTTGGATTAAAGGCCTTCACCAGGTTTCTTTTATATGTCTCCTGTGAAGGTCTTTAGTGCTGCTGCTGGGAGTTCTGAACTGTTGGGGTGCAGAGCTTCGTTTGCTGCAGTCTTTTACTTCTTCCTCCAAGAATGTGTCTCTCTGTTTGCCTGTGCTCAGGCTCACCAGTTTTTATAGAATACTGATTTGTGAGATAATAGATATAATGTATTCACAGACATTTGAAATGATGCAGTTTTGAGAGGAGGGACAGAAAGAATTAGTCTAAAATGTGCCATTTCTGGTAGCACTGTGCTCTGTTACCCTTGATGTGGAATGTCTGAGGATGTGCTGGAAAATACTTATAAATGCTTTCAAAATATTAGCGCTTCAGAAATATGGATTGGAAAGTTAAATACAATCTTGTTTCTCAGGGTACAGGCATCCTTCCCCTACCACTGTAGCAAGAACAGTGAGGATTTTGCACACACTCCTTGCTCTGGTTAACAAACACAGGAACTGTGACAAGTTTGAGGTGAACACCCAGAGCGTGGCTTACCTGGCAGGTAATGAACCAAACCTCCTTTCCAGTCTGGGCTGACTGAAAAGGAGGTGATTATTGTGGAATTCCTTCAGATTCAGGTTGTTGAAATTGTACCAGCACAAGAAAAACTTGTAACTGGTGGACAGGAGTGTAGGCAGGGTGGGCACATGGGGAAGGCCTTTGGGGAGGGCTCTGCCAGCACAGCACCTCCTCTGCAGCTCTGGGACTTCTTCAGGAGGGCTCGAGGTTTCTTGGTGTGAATACTCAGGTGTGTGCCTGACAGCATTCAAGTTTCTAGTGGTCTGGACATAGAAATTGTGACCACGTGAGGGCAAATGTGTAAATCTTGTCATTGTAACTGGATGGGGAACATAATCCTTTTTAAACGACCTGCTTTTAATCTGTACCTTTCCTAAGGTGTAATTGCAGCTCAGTGGTCTCGACGTACACTGATGTATGTAAAAAATGCAGATGGATGGAATATTGTTTCTGTTGTTGACTGCATTCGTGCTGTGGAAAGCTTCCCCTCCCTTTGTTTGCCCTGCAGCCCTGCTGACGGTGTCTGAGGAGGTGAGGAGCCGCTGCAGCCTCAAGCACAGGAAGTCTCTCTTGCTGACAGACGTCTCAATGGAAAATGTTCCTATGGACACATACCCCATCCACCACAGTGACACTAGGTATAGGTTGGTTGTCTCACTTTTAGATGAGTCACCCACGTTGCAAAGCCTGCTTCCTTTAGTGAGTGAGCTGAGAACTGAACCCCACTGGTGGCACTGAGTCCCTGGGCTGTGATGGCTCCTGAGCAATCTGCTCCTTCCACTGGGATCAGGAGTCACAGAGAAGTTTGTACAGGTTTAATTTTCAGAGCTTAACTGCTCTGGAGGCTGTTAAACCTTTTGCTGAGTCTTTCTACAAGACCTGATTTAATCTCATTTATATTTTAGAAGAACATTTTGTTTGTCCTTTTAAGAGCTCCAGGGCATGTACTTGTCTGTGTCACTGGGAAACCTTGACACCTTGTTACAGCCAGAGAGATCAGCCAGGAAATCAACTGGAAGTGCCATGGAAAGCCTGTGTCCTCAACAGGGAGCACTGCACTCAGGATCTCTCTTTTCAGCATTGAGATTGGAGTAGCTGATTACTAAATATATTTCATCTTTCCCCATAGGCTGATTTGCTTGTGTTCCTTTCATTGCTTTATTTTTTATCTCTTCAGCATCACATTCACATCAGATTGTTTGTTTTCACTAGCTCAGACATCTTTGCAAGCAAAGTAATTACTATTTCTTAATATGTGTTTTGGAGAGATTAACCTGGTAGAAAAGGTGGGTTTAAGAAAGGATAGTTTGGCTGCTTGAAAAACCTCTGCCTAAATAGCACAGTTTTAAGATTTTCTTAATTGAATTTCTCTGCACTTGCAGGACACTAAAGGAAAACCAGCCCTGGTCATCCCCCAAGGGGTCAGACAGACACCTGGCTGCCAGTTACCCAACAGTGGGACAGATCAGCCCTCGCACCCGGAAATCCATGAGCTTGGACATGGGGCAGCCTTCACAAGCCAACACTAAAAAACTTCTAGGTTATTAACATAAGTCATTTATTGGTCTGTGTACAGAATACCCTGGGAAGCATTACTGGAGAAAAATTGTTCTTGTATTAGTTCTGGCTTTAAGGGCTTATTCCCGATTGAGAGGAATAAGTGCAGTTTCTGCAAAATGCAAATTTCAGGGCACTGGACAGTTAAAGAAGACCAAGATCTTTTGGTTATGAGGGGGTGAGCAAGAGCAATGCTCAAAATGTGCATGTTGAAGTGGAGAAGAAAAGATATTCAGATGCTGAAGATTCCTAGTGCCAGTTTTGTGCTCCCAGCCCTTCCCAGCAAGCCCAGGCAGTGGATATTTAGCTGCTCCATTGAGTGCTCTGGTTGGGGCTGGAGGGAATGGTCCCAGAACATGGTAGATGTGTGTAAACAATCTGATTTGTACTCATGGCTTCTCAGTGCATCGTGTTTACACCAAGCTCGTGTATCAGAGGAACAAGCTGAGTTGCTTTGCAGAACTTGTGGAAGCCCTTTGGCATCACACAGGTGGAAGAAGAGGGGCACTTCCTCCATTGCAGCCCTTTCCTGCTTCCTTTCCAGTAACCACCTCCTGGCATGTGTATTCCGTGTGGGGGCCAGGAGTCCATGGCATGCCCCCCTGACTAATTGCATGCTCCTTCCTGTGTATTGTGAAGCACTTTGGAAGCTGTGATGGAGAGCGGCATGGTGTGATCGTATTTTCTGTCCCATCCCTGAAAACGGTGAAAAGGTCCCCAGATTCCTGTCAACACTTGGTAGATAGGGGAGTAGCTTGGTCAGAGAAACAGAAAAAGTTAGAATATGGATTTAGGTTTAATGTTTTTAATTGCCTGATAAATTGTTTTTAGGTACAAGGAAAAGTTTTGACCATTTGATATCGGACACAAAGGCTCCTAAAAGGCAAGACATGGAATCTGGAATCACAACGCCTCCCAAAATGAGGAGAGTAGCCGAAAATGATTATGAAATGGGTGAGACACAGGACTAACATTTTCAGAATAATACTAATTATAAACGCTTTGTATATCTATACAAAGGACTATTTCTAAATTCAGTGTTTATTTACCAAGGTTACTCCAAGGTAAGGGAGAAGCTCCTTTCTTAGCAATGGCTTCTGCAGGGTGCAGCCTTCATATCTCTGGCAGCTGCACTGGAGCTGCTCAGTTTACAGGTGCAGAATCAGGGGCAGCTCTAAAGGACTGCATACAGGAGTGCAATGAAATAAATAGCATTTGGCTTTCTATAAGTCAATAAGCCCCAGCTGCAAATTCCTGCAGGAGATGGAACGTGAGCTGATGCCTGGAATGCCTCTCTTCATCTTCTCCCCCATCTGCTTCCTGTGCCCCCACCCCCAATTGCAATGCAAGACCAGGGTTCTTCTCTTGTGTTTGCCTGACCCCGAATTTGGTACTTACACCCCTGGGCCTGTATTTCACTCAAGAGGAAATTGGGGTTTTTGTTTGCCATCCAATAACACATCCCATGGAGTGGTCGGGTGCTGCTGCATCACGGTGCAGTCGTTGCTTTGACCTTTGAGCTCCGAGGTTTGCACACGACTGACTCCGTTGTGCACAACCTGATTCTGTCTTGCTTTGGGTTTATTTTGCTCTGGATGAGTTGCTCTTTTTTATCTGGCAGAAACCCAGAGAATATCACCACAGCAACACCCACACCTCCGGAAAGTTTCTGTTTCCGAGTCAAACGTCCTCCTGGATGAAGAAGTTCTGACTGACCCAAAAATTCAAGCACTGCTGCTTACAGTTCTTGTAAGCTTCCTTCTGTGTGTTGTCTTCTATTTTCTGATGTCCTTTTATCTCCCAGCAAAACAAACATGTTCCTTGGAGTGTTTCCTGGCTGAGTTTTATGACAAACTATTTTGTATAATAAAAGTTTATTAATATATTACAGTTTAAAAGAAATTAGCATTATCGGAATCCCAACATAATTCAGTTTAAAGTCATTAACTGGTAATAGAGGTGCAGTGTGACAGCACTTTCTTCAGCTGTACCACTGCAGTTCCCACTCCAGGTACAATTCAGAAAGACTCAGTTGTGTAAAAAGCTGACCAGATGCATTTATTGCCAAAATACAAGTTGCTGCCAATTGGCTCTGTTGTTTCTCAATAGAGACATAAATCAATCTTTTGTAATGCTGCCTTGTGCTAGTCAGAAATCTTAAACCCTTTAAAGCTTCAAACCTTTGAGCAAAGGCTGCAAGCACCCAGGTGAACTAATGGCTCCTTCCCTGCAGGCCACGCTGGTGAAGTACACCACGGATGAGTTCGACCAGCGCATCCTCTACGAGTATTTAGCAGAAGCCAGTGTTGTCTTCCCAAAGGTCTTTCCTGTTGTGTGAGTACCTGAAGTTCTGGTTACAATAACTCTGTGCCTGGCTCTTCTTTAGAGATCTCTGGTCCAGGACAAGCATCTACAAGGCACTTGCTTGTGTGGAGGTTACAAGCTGCAGTCTGTCCATGCTGGTTGACTTTAATTTGTCCCCCGGGTGTTTCAAAGCTGATTTAAAGCCTAGTGCAGGTGCCCTTTGGCTGTTTCTTTAAACACCTGCTGTAGTTTTGTGGAGTGAATGTGTGTAAAGGAAACCCAACTGCCAGAAGTCAAGGTGAGCAGGCATTCACAAATGACCTGAGCACATCATCAGAGTCCTCATGGAACAGAGTTGGGAATTGTGTTCTGAAATCACTGGGGATGTGAAAATCCCACCTGAACTGCAGGTTTATTTTATTTAATGACCAAAAACTAAGCCACTTCTCCTTTCTTCAGGCATAATTTATTGGATTCCAAGATCAATACCCTTTTATCGCTGTGCCAGGATCCAAACTTGTTGAATCCAATTCATGGGATTGTGCAGAGTGTTGTGTACCATGAGGAGTCTCCACCTCAATACCAAACGTCCTATCTACAAAGTAAATATTTTTCCTTTTTTTTTTAAAGAAGTGCTGTCCTGGGAGCATTCTCTGTCAGGTGAGAGCTGGGCTTTTACAGTGGTGTTCCATTTGTTGTTGCAGGTTTTGGATTTAATGGGCTGTGGAGGTTTGCTGGCCCCTTCTCCAAGGTAAGAGCTCTGTGGGGTCTGGACTGTTTGGCCTTTCTGGGCCACATTGGTGCTGCAGGAAAGATGCTCATGAGGAGCATCACTCACTTATGAGTGAGCAGAGAGTGTCAGGGGCACCTCTGGGGCTAAAACCAGCCCTGAGCCTGAAGCAGGTGCTGTGATACATAAGTTACCAGAGTGGGATAAAAGCAGCCAGATGTGTAAGTGGAGCTTTTCTGCTCCCAGGGTCACTTTATTACATGTATCTTACAGGGTAGGGGGTTAATTTGATAAGTGATGATTCCACGAGGCTAAATTTGGTGTTGGGGCAGAGCCAGTGGAGCACTGCCCGTGTGTCCATCCCAAGGGAAGTGGCCTGAGTGGGGCTGGGCAGGGCTCTGCAGCCCCTCTTGCTGCCCCTGGGCTCCCACACACTGAGCTCTCACTGCACCTGGTCTGCAGTGCATACATTTACAGTGGTCTGGACAAGACCACACAAATCAGTTTTTACACATACATCAAATGTTCTTACAAATTTGTGGGCAAAAGTGTGGGCCTTGAGGGTGAGTTCTGGAGCAAAGCTCAAACTGACAGGAAAGCACAAAGGAAAGAAAAATCTTTTTTTCCCACCCATCTCCCACAGCAAACCCAAATCCCAGACTATGCTGAGCTCATAGTGAAGTTCCTTGATGCCTTGATTGACACGTATTTGCCTGGAATTGATGAGGAAACCAGTGAAGAATCTCTCCTGACCCCCACATCTCCATATCCTCCAGCGGTGCAGAGCCAGCTCAGCATCACTGCAAACCTCAACCTCTCCAACTCCATGACCTCACTTGCCACCTCCCAGCACTCCCCAGGTCAGTGCCAGTTCTGGTAGCACCTGGGTGGGGGAAACGTGGGAATTTCCTGGTTTAGGAGCCTCCTTGTCTCTTTGGATGTGTTTGTGTGTCAAACACTGGTGCACCGTGGAGTCAAATGAATATTAAACTGTTCCTGAGCTGTTACCCTGTTGGTTCAGATCCTGGATTTTATCCAGCACAAAAGCTGTCTCCCAGGTTGCTCCACTGAAGGGAGGAGCATTAAGGGCATCAGAACAGCAGCACCTTCATGTGGAACATGTGCAGCAGTGAGGGCTTGAAAACTAATAAATACAAACATACAATCATGGTAATTTGCTAGGAGAAAAGGTTGATCTGGGCACTGCAAGGTGTAGCACATGTTGGGAAAAATAATCCCTCTGTGCCCAGCAGACTGGTGTGGGCTGACACTGCTGCCTGTGTGATCCAAAGGCAGTGCTCACACTGGGATGGTTTGTTCAGGGTGCAGAGGTGCAGCAGGGGTGAGGCAGGGCTGTTGGAGTGATTTGGAGCAGGGTTTCTTTGGGAGCTGACCTTGCTGTCAGTGTGGAAGGACATTGTGGGCAGCACCTTCCCCTTTGGAGCACAGTGGCAGCAGCAGCTCCAGCAGTTTGTTTCCAAGGATGAAGTGATGGTGCAGGATTGGGCTCTCTGCGAGGGGAAGAAGCATTTTGCTCTGTAAATGTCCTCCTTCCTTCCGCCCCACTTTCCATTCCCTCTTCCTTTATAAGCTGAGAGGAAGGAATTCATGCAGCTCGTCAAACATTCCTTCCAAGTGCTGTGCAAACAGATGGCTTTTGTCAAAGGCTGGTTTAGAGTCTCCTCAAACAGAGTTGGGAACTAGGGAACTCGTTCAGGTTAATAGTGAGTCTGAAACAACACTGCTGGCACTCTGAGCACTGTTTACTTGGAAATTAAATTTCAAACACCAGTGTGAAGGCCACGTGTTCAGCAGCACTCAGTTAAAAGAAACTTTTTCAACCAAGTGCATTTTTTTAATATGGCTACAAATACTAAGTTGCAGATACATGAAAAATTCATTTCTTGCATCTGGAAACAACTAGGCAGGATCATTGTTTATAAATGTTTTGTCTGTCACCATCTCTGTTCCTGTCCCTCCCCTTCCCTGTCTCATGGACATTATTCACTTACGTTTATTTCTTTCATTCTGTGTCTGTGAAGCTTCTCTGCCTTGCTCTAAGTCTGCAGTTTTCATGCAGCTGCCTCATCCAGGTACTCTCTTCTTTCATCATATTTGCACGAAATGCTGCTTGAGCTGCGTTAGGGCTGGGCTGTGGCATGAGGAGCAGCTTCTGACACGGGAATGGCTTCAGCAAGTGCTAAGCTGGTGCATTTCTTGGGGGATGCCAGTAATACCTGGTGGTAGAGCAAAGGTGCCCACAGCCTTGAGAATAAATCTGGTAACAGACGAGTGGATGCTCAGTACTGGAAATCACTCTGCTGCACGTGTGAAGCTAAAATGAACTGTTTGCTGTGAGCTCTTTAGACTCAGCAGGACTCAGCTCTGGCTGCAGGGACACACAGACAGACAGACAGGAGTTCTTTGGACTAAACTGCAGCAGAGGTGTAGTAAATCAGGAGCACACTTCTGCATTTCTGCCTTGTGTGGAGAAGTAAGAGAAAGCTGCAGAAGAGGGGTTTTTGCTCATACCCATGGCTCGTCCCTGTCCTCAGTGTAGTTTGGGGGTTTTGTGCTGCTGCCCACACAAGGAGAGGAAGGTGCAGCCTCTGGCTGGAGCCCTCACATTGTCCCTGTGCCGAGTGTGGAAGGTGTTCTTTGTTCTCACTAATGCCAACACCCATCAGTGTCTTGCACATAATTGTGGATATGTCACTTACAGGAACAGAACTTTGTTCTAACCTTTGTATTTGCTGTCAGACATTTGCATTTGACATTATGCTGTCATAATTTTTGCTGCAGATTGTACTTGCATCCTCACCAGACAGACAGTGTGGCAGCTGCATGGAGAGGCTGCTGCAGGGGGGGAATTCACAGCAGTGTCAGCATAAAGAACAACAAGGGATCAGGAGCACGTCTGCTCTGAGCCCAGCTCTGGGCTTTGGCTCTGCAGTGCCAGTGCCCAAAGCCATTGCTGAGGGCTCTAACGCCAGGCACTGCGTGGTGCTGTGGTGTCAGAGTGGGGTCTTCACTAAAACAGTTCTGTTTTGAGGTTTGTTTGATGGGAGACTTTTAGCAAAGCATAACAGAGTTTTGCTCTGCAGGACCCTGTCCCAGCCTCACCTCCTCTGTGCCTGTTTCCTGTCAAGACCCTTCGTAGGAAACTGGTTCTTTACTCATTAAGAGTGAATTTGATGGTTTGTTTTGTGTTTTCCTCCTTCCCTCACTTAAGCAGACTTTCGTTTCCAGCAGGACAGCCAAGTTTTCTTGGTTTTACTCTCTCTTTGCTCTCTGCCTGCTCCACAGGCTGGAGGGCAGGAGCGAGCAGCTCTGCAGCCCTTACCTGCCACAAATGGTATTGATCCTTTACAAACACGTCCCGGCGGTGCTGTGCGGGCGGAGCTCGGCGGGGTCGGACCCGCAGGGGGCTCCTCCCCTCCGGGATCCCTCGGGGGCTGCCGGCAGCGAGGCTCCAGACTCGGTGTTGGGACTCAGCGCGGCCCTTGTGTCTCCGCAGGGATCGACAAGGAGAACGTGGAGCTCTCGCCCACCGCCGGCCACGCCAACAGCGGGAGAATGCGCCACGGCTCCGCCAGCCAAGTGCAGAAGCAGCGAAGCGCCGGCAGCTTCAAGCGTCACAGCATCAAAAAGATCGTGTGATTGTCGCTTTTTAATTTTATTTTTTATTTTTGGACCTGACTGACACGCGCGGCCCTCCGCGAAGGGCCCTCCACCGGGTGTGATGCTGCACTTGACCTGTACAGTTCCCATCCTGCCAGCCGCGTTGCCAGATGATCAACTCCTGCCCCAGTGCCCGAGTTAATGCCCTCGTCCCGTGTTCGGTTCAGCCGCTGCTGCAGAGTGCCCCGGGGGAGGCTGGAGTTCTGCAGCGCTGCAGAGCCGCGTCCTGTCCGAATCCAAAGCCATTTCCCAGCCCTGCCTGTGTCTGCTCTGGCCTCGGGTGTTCCTGCTAAGGGAAGTGTTGATCCTTAACCCTGTTTGCACGCCTCAAGGTAGTGGCTTCCTGAGCCGGGGAAGTTTCTCTAATCCTGGTTTTAATGCAAACCTGTAAGATTTTAGCTGTGTACTTTTTTTTACCACACTGAGAAGAAGTTCATGATAGCTGCAGTACAGGGAGCTTAATAGAAGTGGTGGATTAGGTTAAATTTCAGGTAATTAGCAATAAAGGGGAGAGGAAAAGGAGGCTGCAGGAGTCCCTCATTCCCCAGACCAAGCTTCACACGCTTGGACTGTACATGGACCAGACTGGACAAACTGGCTTTTTTCCCCAAGCTTTTTTTTTTTTTTTTTTTTGTTTTGCTGTACTTTATCTGCCCTGAGGAAGTTGTAAAGGGGAAAATCCCTGGGAACCGACCCTCGGGCTGCCATTGTAGCACCTGCTTTAGTTCTGCTCTTCCCAACAATGCGCAGCTTCCAGAGCTCCTGGCAGAATATCCAGTGGGGAATGGAGGGGAAATGGGATAGGTTCGTTGCTGGCTCTGGGGGATAGTGTGTGGCAAAGCTGCCCCTGTGCTGCCCGAGCAGGGACAGAAACAGCCACGTCTGCTCAAGGTACATGAATTTAAATTAACTGACACTGTGTCCAATCCCAGGGACGCCTGGCGGCGGCGCAGTCACCTCCCGGGGCGGGTTCAGGGTCCCGCGGGGGTGACACAAACCTGAGGTGCTGGCACTGTCGGGTGGCACTCGGGACCGGCGGCTGGGGCTGTGCGTGCTGCTGTGCCAGCGAGGGAGGAGGCAGTGCCAGTGCTGGTCCCACTGTGGGTCCCGCTGTGGGTCCTGGTGCCCCACGGGCACACGCAGGGTGTCTGAGTCGGGCCGAGTCGGAGTTCAGCTAGGGGCTGTGTCCCTGGGGGCTCACACAGCTCCTGCTCAGAAACAGATCCACTTCCCAGTTTCAGATCCCTCTGCTGTGGTAGGAATTAACAATCCTTCAGTGGCTTTAAAGGAAAAAAAAAGTATATCTGTTAGGTAAAAGCCAGTCCTCCAGTGCAATCGTTAGCGGCTTTCAGTAAATCAAACTTCACAGCTAAATTATTAGAGAATGGTACAATTAAGGGTTCCGATTTTATTGCTATAGCACATAATTCCCATGTATCCACTCAGTAACAATGTAACATTTATGTAAATAAAAATACCTTTATTGTATTGATTCATAAAATAACAATTTCTTTAATTTGTTTACAGTCCTGGAAAAACTATGAACACAAACTTCATATGCAAATAGTTTGTCAAAACAAGAGGAAGACTTAGGATTAGCAGTCATGGAATAAACAGGTTAGAAAGATGAACTGGTGCAATTAACCAAATCCCCTCACTCGGGTGGTGCAGGCACCAGGGCAGGAACGTGGTCGCTGGTGACACAGAGCAGGGTCTGAGCAGGGCTCAGGGACAGAGCAGGGGTTCAAGCCTTGGGTTGGGTTCCCAGGTTGGAAACCATTGTCATCCCACTACTCACATTGTGAGGAGCCACCCCCGGTGTCACTGGGGTTTGCACTGGGTTGTGCCCAGTCAAGCTTGTTCCAGCCCATCCCATTTTTCTGAGGAGAAGGAATTGTAGAAGCCTGAGGATTTGGAGGTAGGAGGAAAACAAGAATCTCTTGTAAAGGTGGTGTGCTGCTTTCAGTTGTTTCTTGTATGAGCAGATCTCCTGCAAACAGGAACAGTAATTCCAGAGGAGCTGCCCGGCTGATTTTGTTTGGGCAGAAAAGGAGCCTTTCACTGTTCTGCATTGCCCGTGTCAGAAGTGTCCCTCCATCAGAACTGCTGTGTTCTCTGCAGCACAGAGATGTGGGAGCAGAGGGGACAGGGATGAAAGTCACCTTCCCTGTGAGAACCACTCCAGGCTCTCAGTCCCAGCTGGTCTCTTAGTAAAGTCAGTGAACAAAACTGAATTTCCTCTTTCCTGGTGGAGGGAGTGGGTTGGAGTTTTCCCTGTATGAGAGGTTCAGTGAGAGAGCCTGGACTCTGGCAGAGCAGGGGTCAGACACCCGTGTCAGGTAACGGGGGTGAATTGGGGTGTAAGGACTGCTGATGGCCAAGGTTTCATTTGGGATCGTGTGTGCCCCGATAGACAGGAATGTTGTCTTCTAGTACTGGTGCTTGGGAAGCTTGTGCTTGGCTCCCAGGGAACCATGGCCTTTGTGTAACAATTAAACTCCCATCAGTAATTAGTTGTTGAGTGCCTTACTGTCACTGCTCCCTCCAGCAGCCGCTGCTGGGATTTGCCTCTTTTTCTTTCTCACATCTTCCTTCCTTTGTTCTTTCCCTGTTTGAGCACTCTCCATCCTGCCCATTCCATCCCTGGGAGCGCCGCTCCCATCCCGGGCTGCTCCATCCTTTCTCCGCCTGCTGCTCTGTTCCCTGCTGACCAGCAGGTTGTTGCTGGTGGCAGTGTGGGTGTGAGGGAGCCCCATCCCAGGGTCCCCAGTGCCTCTGTGCTCCGGCAGCCTGCTGGCAGGGGCTGCTGCTCCAGGCTCTGCTGCTCCAGGCTCTGCTGCTCCAGGCTCTGCTGCTCCAGGCTCTGCTGCAGCCCCGCAGTCCCTGTGCTCTGACATGAAAACTTAACATTCAGAAAAATCCAATTGGAACACGTGGACCATGTAAGGCCCTCCCGGGGAGCGTGTGTGACCCCCTGGCTCAGAGCCCCTTCCCCGCCCCCGCACTGACCACAGCTCAGTACTGTAAAGACAATTAACATTCTGTTTGTGTTTGTATTTTCCCTGACTTAAAGATAACTCAGTAGTATTTGAATAGTGCATAATCTACCTGTAATGATGCCGATGTTTCTGCTTTACCGTGCATGAGGTTTCCCAGGACAGGGAACGTTTCACTGAGGCTCGTGGGCTGAGCCCCCGGCGCGTGCCAGGGCTGCCTCTGACCCGGGTTGTAGGTTTTAGGGCTTTTTCTGTTTCATTCTAAGATTAATTTTTTTCCAATGTCACAAAGCACGTCCTATTGTTATGCAACGAACCACAGACAGTCACTCAGAGTGTTGGTCCCACCTTTTTTTTTATGCAGTATATTCACCTGTAAATAGTTTTTGTGTAAAATTTGACAGAAAAGTATATTTACTACACTGTAAATACATGTGACAATATATTGTATTATTTTGCTTTTTTTGTAAAGCAGTTAGTTGCTGTATATGTATAACATACAAATTTGATTATTCTAGTGTTAGTAACTGTTAACTCCTCTCCCTCCTGCTGGTGCGTTCTGTCATTTGAACCAGAAGCTGTGTCCGACACACTCACCCCGTGTAGGATCTCACTGCTTCCATCCAGCCTCGGCTTCCAAAGGGTTTCTGTGATCCCAGCCCAGCCCTGCTGTAAACCCGAGGGGGTGAGCCTGGGGAGCCTGCTGGTCCCAGCACCGGGGGGAGCTGTGGGTCACACTGGGGGAAACCTGGTTTCAGATAATTATTGTTCACCCCATTCTCCCCTCATGTATGTACTTCTCCCTTTTTTTTGAAGTAAAATGTAAATTCAACCTGCTCCCAGTTGTTCGAAGGTCATTCCCGGGGGCTGTGGGGTAAAGGTGGTGTATGCTGATGTCCTCTCTCTGTTGGGACAAGTTTGGGTGGGATTTTTGGGGCTGAACCAAGGGAACAAGGCTCCAGCCCAGTCCCAGACCCAAACCCCCACTTTTTCTGGGGAAAATTAAAATTCCAGTTAAAATCCGGTGTCTGGGGTTTGTCTTCCCAGACTGGTGCTGCTCTGGGTGTGGGATCCTGCACAGATCTAAGATTGCCTGCGGTGACTGAGGAAGAAGAAAGCCCATTGTCATGAATTTCATGTCACTTCAATAAGATTATCATAACTGAATAATAAATCAGAATATTTCTTTTTAAAATGTAAATTTAATATTGTAATAAAACAGCTGCTTGGTCTTTAAAGAACAATTCAGTATAATTTGTCTATTTGAGCTTTTTTAGCCTAGAAGCTTGAGGTTTCAGCTGTCAGGCAACTTCTCTGACAAATGATTAATCACATCTGTTTTTCTTTTAGGGGGATACATTACTTTCCCATTAAAAATGTATAAGTACTTATATTCTGGCTTTGTGAATCGTAAAAGGATGTAAAGACACATTAAAGTGTGACTGCATTGACTTCTTCTGAGACAACTTATTGTTCCTGCACGGTGAACAGACAGACCTGCAGACACCTGGACAGTGATTCCTGTCGTGCTCTTGGTGCCAGCTGGGACTGCATGAGTGGAAGAGCAGCAGTGTGTGAACTGTTAAATTTCAATTTCTTTACTTTAGAGGAAATGTTCCTTAGTTCTGAGTTGGACCTGGACTGGGAGCCAGGCAGGAGAGCAGCACCTGCTCAATCACTGCTTCCAAAACCATTCCTAAAGTTTCTCTTTTGGACAGTCAAGCCTCCCTGCTACTTGAGATCACAAATACACTGTAGCCACAGGGAGGGAACAAAAGGAGAGTTTTATTTTAGTTATGTATGCAGTTGGAAAAACTGTATTTAGGGGAAAATTGCACCGTTGGAGCAGGCAATTCTGTCTAAGGAAATAGCTTCAAAACCCCTGCCCAGCTGATGCTGCTGAAATATTTTACAAAGGAAAATAGTAAAGTAAAAATGCAGAACTTACTTGATCTTGGGGAATGAATTCTGTTCTGGAGCTAAAAACTGCACAAGGAGGAAAAGAAAGAAAGTTGTTCTCATGGCTGACCCCAGGATGGCTCAGAGCTGTTGGTGAAGGTGCCCCAGCACTGTCCCAGGTGAGATGGGTGATACTTTGTTCCCTTAGGTCCTGTCACAGGATTGGATTCTGCTTGGTCACTTTGTGTTTTATGTGTCCATCCTCCCCTCAGGCCCCTCTAGGGACAGGGGCCAGAACACCTGAACTCAAACAGCTCCACCGTGCTGGATGTCACCTGTGTCACAGAAGTGAGGCCAAAGCCACCTCCTGCAGCTGTGCAGTGCTGGCTCCCTCACAGCGGTGAAATGCCTTCCTCACTACTGCAGCTGTGCAGTGCTGGCTCCCTCTCACAGCGGTGAAATGCCTTCCGCACTACTGCAGTTAGGACTTTCAGGTGTGAATCCTTTGTGCCTTACAACAGGGGCTCCTCAGGTGGCTGCTCCTCTGCCTAGCAAGCTCTCAAATGAAAATCGCTCCCGGGCGTGTGTGGGTGGAGAGCGTAGAAAAACAACTCCCATGATGTGACTTGTTCAAACAAGTATGAGTTTGTTCTTCAAAGGAATCGTGAAAAAACCTGACGACGGGATCTTTTGGGATATTTAAATTACAGTGCTATAAATAGCCAGGAGCAACTATATGCTCAAGAAAATCCCCCTGAACTATTAAATTGGTTGGTGGTTGTTTTTTTTTTCTCATAGCATACTGTCCTTCAGACAAACTGGAAATATCTGTTCTGCTTCCACCCCCAGTTAGGTACTGGGAGAGCAAGATCTGCCCAGGAGAGCTGGCTGTGCAGCAAGACACGCTGAGGAGCTGCTCACCCAGTTCCTCCTCCTCCTCCTCCTGCTCCTCCGGGTCCGCGAGAGGCTTCAGCAGCTCTGCTGCCCACGTGTGTCTGATCCAGGCTGTGACCTTGACAAATCCCTGAGCGTGTGACCACCAGGCACTGGAAACGCTGGAATTGCCCAACAGTAACAGCCAAGGGTGGCTGTCGGGAATTCTTAACGGACAAACTTCCGAGATGCTCAGATTAGTGACATCAAAAGGGCAAAGTCTCAACACCGATGGATTTTTCCGCTTTATGTGTGGCACAATTTGTAGTTTTTAAGTGGGTATTTAGTATTAAATTCCCAACGGCTCTAAACAAAAAGATTTGAGGCAAATCAGGAACTTTTCACAGAAAAATACTTGCACAAAACAGTGATTTAGGAAGGGCAATCCTACTTATACAGGACTGTGATTTCTCATAAGTTACTCATTTACACTCTCACGTACCAACTGCCTGCTGCAGGCACGTGTCAACAAACAACGGCAGCTTTGCCTTCAGCCGGCCTGCTGAGCGCAGCCCCGAGCTCCCCGTGCCTGCAGCGGAGGTGTGCAGCAGGTTTGTGCAGGAGGTTTGTGCAGCACTCCGTGTGCAGAGCGTGCTGCTCGCAGCCAGGTGAGCTCCGGGAACAGCAGTGGCTCTGCAGGACGAGCCCTGGGTACTGCCAAGGGAGGAGGCCGATGGGGCTAAGCCTGCCAGAGAACTCGCGTGTCTGGCTGTGTTAGCAGGCAACGAGGTGCTCTGGCTCCGGCGCCAGGCAGGCGCAGAATGCTGCAGCAGCTTTGCAGCAGTGACAGGAGCCATCCCCACCGCTTGGTGAAGGTGGCCGAGGCCCGACCGGAGCACCCGGCAGAGGCCCCGGGACCGGGCACAGAGCGGGGCTGTGGCAAACAAACCCGCATCGGTGCAGCAGCGGGGAAAGGCCCAGGATGCGGCACAGGGCGAGAGGGGGCCGAGCTGGGCCCGTCCCGCGACTGCCGCGGGAGAGAGGCGGCGCGTCCGGCCCCTGCTCGAGCCGCGGCGGCCGCACCGACCCCGGCCGGGCCCAGCCCCGAGCGCTCCCCGCTCCGCTC
>VZRF01004997.1:812135-846413 GCA_013396875.1 Vireo altiloquus
GGGGCTGTGGGCCGGGGCTGGCCGTGCCGCAGCGCCCGGCGGGCGGGGGCCGTGAGGGGAGGCGGGCGGCCCCGAGCCCTGAGCGCGGCTGTGCTCTGCCGCTCCGCCCGTTCTGAGGGCAGCGCTGCGGCCGTACCTCCCCGGCGTGAGGGCGGGAGATGGCACGGGCGGTGCAGGCTCGGCAGTGAAGATTAAGGCACCTTGTGCTGTCTGCTGTGTGTCTGGTCCGGCAAGCCTTGCCTGTGTTATGGTAATGGCTGTAAAAACTGTTATTAGCAAAACTTTTAATGTGCTGCAGTGACTCCTTTTGTTTGTGAGCCAGCATAAAATACAGGTGGGAGCAAAGAAATCCAATTATGTTGCTACTGAGGAAGTGCTGTTTTGGTAGCCTTGCTTTCCTGAGAGAATCCTTGTCGTGTGCTCTTTCTTTTTCTTCTTCCCCCTGATTGAAGCAAGGTAGATATAAGTTACTCCTCTTCCAGCAATGGGCAAATTGATCTGTGCCTGGCCGAGGTCTTTATCGCAGTCCACTAATTCCATGAGGCAGAGATCACAGAATGGACATCTCAGCAAGGGCATCCTCCTCACGGATCTTATCCATAGTAGCAGGAACCAGCACCCAAAGCTGCGTTTGGCCACAGCCCATCTATTGGGGAGAAGTCAGGGGCTGCGGCATGGCACAAATCGGGCCTTTCTGTGTTGCCGGGGTAGTGCTGCACCTGTTATCGGTCCTGTGGACTTTGTCTCAGGTGGAAGGAAGTGGCGGGGTGTTGGGGAAGGTGTAGCGCTGCTGTGACTTGGCTTTCCTGCCGTCGTGGCTGTGAGCGATGCGCGCAGTGCGAGCGGAGCGGCCGGGCAGGAGCCCGCAGGGTGTGCGAGCGCAGCCCAGCTCCGCGGCAGCTCCTCTGGGACAGAGCCGCTGAACGGAGCTCGCTCCTCGGCTGGCATCACTGTCTGAGGCACTTCAAGGCACTTAACTGCCTCATTTTTTAGTGAGCTGCTGGTGTAAGGGGTGAAGGACTGCCCAGGCACTTGCTGACCTCCTGTACCTGTGGCTCTGAAAAAGGGTAGCACAGCTTCATCGTGTGTATCTCATTCTCAATTCCCTGGTGTGCTTGGACGTGCTGCAAAGTGCAAATGCACTGGAGGAAATGACAGCTCTGGAGTAAGTGAAAAGAGGGGAGAAGCCTGTTGAGCTTGAGCAGTGCTGGAAGTGGGATAGACTCCACTGGAATCTTAAGTGCATTGTGTGCTGTCCTGGTCTTGCTCACCTGACAGTCCCTCAGCTTCTGCTTCAGTGTTTCATTGAGCTCTTGAAGGACATTTTAAAGCTCTCATGGGGTTTATGCAGGTCAGTCTCTCACTGCAGTTGTAGCAGTGTCTTCTACACCAGGCTGTTTGCTCCAAGACATGAAACTCTGGAGATGCTTTGAGATACTGAAACTGAAAACTCTGAACTACTTGAAAGGCCTTGGCTTTAACCTAGACACTTCACAATGCCTGAAGTGGCGTAGCAGGGATTCCTTCATTGCCCCAGGTGTGAGGTGACAGGACCTGCAGCTCGGATCCACCACAGTTTCTCTGTTCCCAGAGGTGCAGATTCCCTGTGGAGTTAACTGTGACAGGAGTGTGCTGCAGGAGTGCAGCCAGAGCTCTCAGAGCCAGCAGCAGTTTGATTTGTGATGGCTGAGACTCTCTTCACTTTGCAAACATTGGAGGCTGGCTGCAAGGGGATTGGAGAGCAAGTGCACTTCTGCAGGAGCAGTTATCTGAAGAGCATAATGCTTTTAAAGCAACATAGCCCACTTATCTGTGCCTCTCATCCTTCATGTGCACTTAACTGATGTGAAAAAATGATTTAAGGTGTTTCTAGCGTCCAGGGAGCCTGTAATAGGATCAGGGCTGGTATCCCAGTTGCCCCTAGCAACATCTAGAACTAATAAAAAGCATTAATTGTAGCATTAATTACTTATAATTGTTTCATGTTTCAGGTCTAATGATTAGCCTTTTTAAAATCCTGATTTCTAACTGCAGTGCTTCTGTGGAGCTCTTAATGCAAATGGCTGGTTAGACTTCATGAAGTGATGATTAACTTCAGGCAACCATGCTCAGATATTCAGAAAAAGCTATTTTATTCAGCAGGTGTTCAATATTTCCTGGAAATTGAAGCTGTTGCATTTGTTTTTCATGGGGATTGCTAGAACGGGAGATATTTGCATGTCCCAAACTGCTTTTTCAAATGTTGTGTCTTCAGCTGATTCACTGTACCTTTTTTTATTGTCCACCACGTGGATTCTGGTCAACTTTGCTGCTCCTGCATTTTGTCAGCTGGAAGCTGACTGAATTTTTGGGTCCTGTACATTGCTGCTAGCAGAGATGACTGTTGCATAAAAGATCATTTAAAATCATTCTTGAGCAAACAAATCACTGCTGCAGACCTGTCCTGATCGGGGTTGCCTTTGACCTCTGCTGCCACCTGGCACCGAGGATGAGAAACTTGCCATGTGCTGTGGCTGGTTTTTGACTCGGTATAAATAGCAGCAGTTCCTGGCAAAAGTTCATGGTTTTCACGTGCCTCTGGTATCTGGGGCCTTAGCTTTGCGTGGGGATGAACCTGGGAACTGGGAATTTTGTCTGGGACAAGGATTGCAGTGTAAATCCCCATAAGTCTTAGGGCTGTGGCCCTGTGCTTTCCCATTCTTTAAAGAGGAGCCTCTTTTGTTATGAACTTGGACTTATATTCGGTTTCTTGTTAAAATGCAGGGTTAGGAAGAATTCTTTGGTATTCGGGGGCGCGGGAAAAATTAGCACATCCCTTCCTTTAAGTGTTTCAAATTGAGGGTGGAATATCAGTCTTCCATTCCTTGTGTTTCCTCCAGCTCCATGTGGCTGTAGGAAGGTCACTTGATCCATGTCCTGGCTTTACCTTTTAAGAGAAGCTGAGGAGAGGAGCAGCCTGTGTTCTGGGGGAGGCTGGTGTGTGCCAGGGCTCGGGGATGCTGGGGTGGGTCACAGTGCTGTGATCTCTCTGGTCAGGTTGGAGTGTGCTGTGCTCTCCTCATAGCCCCTGTTCATGCACACAAGTGTCTTGCTGCTCGTTCACCATGAGTGGCTCTCTGTGAGCCTCTGCTGTTCCCTCCCGGCGCAGGTGAGTACAGAGCACCCTCCTCACTGTTGTTTGCTGTCCTCCCTCTCTGGGTGCTTCTGCGACTTCTCCCCAAGCCGAGCCTTGGGCACAAGGAACTCCTCTGCTTTTTGCTTTTCTGCCTGAGCCTAGTCCAGCTCTTGTTTTGGGAAGCTGTTTGTCAAGGTCTCGTGGCTGTGCCCAGCAAACATCCTGTGAGCAGAGCTGCTGCTCCCCAGATACCCGGGGACCTGTTTGGTCTTGGCTGCTCTTGGCTCCTGGCTCCTGCAGCCCTATCAGTGTGTTTGATGTAAACCTCCCTGCTCGGTCTCCTTGAAAATTCAAGCCTGTTTTTTGTCTCCTGTGCAGAGTATATGGGAAGCCCTTGGTTAGTTTAGTCTCTGTTTTGTGGCAGTTGATAGAGATGCCAGGCATCTGACTCTGGTGGCTGCTTTTAAATTTTCATATTTAAGCTGCACATGTAGTGGCCACTACACTGTGTAGCCCATAGCAAGGGCTGCAGTGGCTTCCTTGTGTAGAAACGAACACAAAATGCTAAGTGTTGGATGTATTTTTTATGAAATTCTGGGAAATAATTTGTTCTATTCTGCAGCCTGAGTGAAAATGCAGAAAAAGTGAAAGATGGTAAGACTTTTCCCAAATCCAGATATTTGTAATGTGTTGATAGGTTATAAAGGTAATAACAGCTGCTTTGCCTGTACTGTGGGGGTACTGGTAAAGTGGTGCAGAAGCAGTTTTTGAAGTTTGCTGAAGTATCTGAAAGACTTTTCTGGGAAGGGGGGGTAAAAGCTCTCTTGCCTCCCTCTGCAGTAGAGAATTCACAGGGAGACACTAACTTGGGTGAGGAAACTATAAATAATGAAACAACTGGAGCAGGGAGGTAATAAGATATAAAGTGCAGTACAGAGCTTGGTAACCTGATAGGGTTAATGTTAATTACAAACTATTCATTACTGCAGAGCAGGAGCACTCAGGGCCCTGCCTGAGTCCATGAGAGCAGTGCTGAGAGTTGCTGGGGGTCTGTGTTTGTGTCCCTGTGAGCTTCCTGATGCTTTTATTGTAAAGCTCTGAGTGTGGAAATAAATAGGAACTGTTCTGAGTCCTGCATTGGTCCAAAGACTGCTGCAGGAACTGTGCTGGGCCAGAGTTGGGCTGCTGCGTGGGAGAAAACACACAGAACCAACAATCAGTGTGGCAGCTCCAGCTGCGAGGGGGGACTGAGCTCCTGTAGAACAGCACTGATGCTGATTACACTGAAAGCAGTTTTTATCTCGGAGATAAAAGACTGCCTGATGTTGGTGGTGTTTCTTGTTCCAGAGCACTAGTTTAGCTCTACATCAACCAGCTTTTTCAACCTTTTATTTAAGTCACAATTTATCCTTTTGCATATAGGAGACTGCTGGTTCTTAAATATTCTAAGGTTGTGGAGTGGCCTCAGTGGTGGTTTTAATTCTCAAAGGAGCCTGTTTCTTGGGCTCATAGCCCATGTTCACTGGGCTGTGAAAAGCTGGTGTTGCTTGAGGGGTATCTCTCGCTCTTCTAGTCTTTCAGTGCTGCTATTTGAAGCAGAAATCGCTGCAGAGCACTTGCCTTTAATTAGTTAAGTATAGAGAGACTTCCCTGTTGGCTTCTTTTTAAAATAAGTGCCACCCATTTTGAGATCTTGCTGGCCTGGCTCCTACCTGTCTCTGGGTGTTTGCAGCTCCTGAGTCACGCTGTCTGAGCTCCTGCTCTGGGTGCTGTTGGGTTTGATGGGGGTACTCCGGGGTGAGGCCTGGGGGGGCTGCGGAGTCTGGTGGCCGAGTGACACCTTGGTGATCCAGAGTGTGTGATGCAAGAGCTGGCAGGCTCCTGCAGCTTCACAGCTCCCTCCTGTAAGCTCAGCCTGGGGATGCTGCTGACCTGTATGGGAGAAAAGCTCTGTGCTCTGCAGCTGGAACAGCTGGAACCACGTGCTGCAGCAGGACCTGGTAGGAGGTCCCTCCATTATGGTTGTTCTGCCTCCTTCATCTTGTATGAAGCACAAAGAAGCTGCAGTTAGATAATGCAGTGCCACGTGCCAATTCAGCTTTCGATGAAAATATGCCTCATGCCAAGGGTGGGTTATGTAAGTCCTTATGTCTGTTTCAGTGAAGCAGTTTTTCTTATTTTAATCTTAACGGTAGGACCTCCAGTTCCTTAGGTTTTTGTTAACTCCTGTTCTTATGCCTCCTATAAGGCAGAGCATGTGCTACCAGTTATTTTTAGTATGGAAAATTTTAAGAGCCCACGTGGTCCCATTTAGTTTGAACCATGCCAGCCTGTCCAGTTCTCTTTCACCCAGACAGTATTTATTTCCCGAGTGCTGCTTCACTAACTACAGGGTTTGTCAGGAGGCATCCTGGCCTTGCTGTTGAAGCTGCATTTCCAATTTGCTCTGTGATCCTTTAGGACGGGCTTTAATTCCAGCCTTGATTTCCACAGCTTTCAGGGTTTGGAAGCCTCTCAAGTGCAGGGGCAGAGGGAAGCAGAGGAGCCGGGAGCGGCTGAGGGTGCGTCCCTGCAGAGCATGGGGGCTCAGTCACTTGGGAGTCGTCCTGGCCTCTCTCCTGGCGGAGACTCGAAGCAGCTCGCCCTCAGAACAAACCTCCTTGCGTGTAGAAAACCCTGAAATTCTGAGCAAGTGCTTGCTGAACTCCTCTTGGACCTGGAGAATGAATTATATGGTGTCCCCGGAACCTCGTGCTACGAACATTTCTGACCTTATAAGGCTGTGAGTGCTGAGGGCTCTGTGTCCTGGCCAGGAAACAAGGTGGCTTAGAACTGCTCTGGGACCTTAATGCAAACGACTAGAGTAAGTTGGCTGCCCTTGCCTTTTTTTCTCAGGTGGGTAATGTGTGCATTCTTTCTTGTATTCATTTCCCTGCTCTTTACCAGCAGTTTTCCATAAATCAAGTCAGGACACAGACTTTGAGAGCTGACTGACCCCTACTCTCCCCTTGGTGTCTTAATCCCATCCTGATGTGCTGTGGGAATTATTTAGTGGTTGGAGGAGTCTCATGCCCTAGTGCAGCTCTCCAGCCCCATGATACAAGGTGTGACATTTAGGCAGATTCCCGGCGTGCCGGAGGGAAGTGGAAGTGGCTGGTGCTGGGGTGAGCGCATACAGTGCATGAGCTCTGCACTATTTTTGGTGCAGGACTGATGGGGCCCTGCCTCTTGGGGATGGTGCTGGAGATCCAGTGTTTTCTGCAGGTTGTGGCTCCTACAGGCTGCTCCTCTCCCGTCCAGAGCCTCTGGAGCTGCTGCGCTTCCCAGCTGGCTCCTCCTGCCCAGAGAGCATGGGGCCTGCTGGGCTGGGCTCTCTCCCACTTGGCAGTGCTTGAGGGCATGTGATTTGACAAGCTGCCATTTTCTGTCCTGCTGCTGGCAGAAAAATCCCAGGCTTTCTTTCCCCCACGTGTTGAAATGATCCCGTTGCTGCTGCAGTCCTGAGCTGGCTGTCAGATCTGCAGCAGGGAGATGGCTCGGTTGTTCTGGGGCAGGTTGGGAAGTGTCTGTGGGCTTTGGGAGCTCTCCTGGGGAGGAGGAGGAGCAGCGTGCCAGCCCTTGGGTGGGCAGGTTTGACCTGCTGTCCTCAGGCATCACACGCAGCCAGGCTGTGACCAGCATAGCAAGATCTGGCTGCCAGAGCCCTCCTGCCATGTCTGCGTTAGGAGATGTTTGTTGGTGTTGAGCTGTTCCCCAGCCAACCCAGCACTCCGGGATGTCTGCTGGCATCTCATGCAGAGCCACTGCCTTTCAGCCTGCTCTAACTCATGGGAGGATGTGGAATTCCCATTTAACATGGTAGCGATGCAGCTCTGGCTAAAATAATAAATTAAAAACATGAAATCAAATGAGTATTGCAAGGAGCCATCAGCTAATCCAGTAGTTCCCACTCCTCCAGGTATCACAGAGGAGTGAAGATCTTTATCCTAAATGATGATAATGTTCAGAATGACTCATAGAACTGTTTTGTCTGCCAGACTTTGGGACAGGCTTGTCCCTCTGGGGGGCATCCTGCGCCTGTCTCCCTGCTCTGCAGAGCTGTGTGGGACTATTGTTTGGACAGTTGGTGCAACTTAGTAGGGAATCGGATAATAATAGGGCTGTCTGTTTAATTGGGAATGCTTGCTGGGAATGGACTTATGTGAGCTACTTTAATTTGGGTTTGTAGTACGCCTGAGAGAGACAGCTTGTAGGGTAGTTCTGCATTAATTACAACAACTTGGGCACGCAGCAGATGAGCACTCGCAGCTCACAATGTGTCATTGTGCTGGGCAGCATAAAGGGGAACCTTTTGTCTTGGGAATGTACAGCCTTCACCCTTCCAAACACCGAACAGCCACAGGACTGCATAGGTTTGTTGTTCTTAATTCCAAGATCCCAGATGTTGCCATGAACAGAGGATTCACCCTCAGCAGTTGAACCCTGCTCCCTGACTGCATACACACAGCTGGAAGTAACTGGGATTTAGTTACTTCTTAGTTATTTAGTTTATTTAATCGGATACAAATGTCTGATGAACACACAAGTCTCCTGTATAGAACAACACGAATGCCTTATTTGTGATGTACTGGGGATATTACTGAACTCCTTAAATCATGTCTGCAGCTGACCTTTAATTTTGGGATTGAACTAGAAAATTGAATTTTCTAGTCCCTGCCTTTGCCATTCATTCGTGTGCCTCAGTGTCTGGGCCCTGCAGGTAGCAAGGCAGGGTCTCAGCTAGTGTGGATGAAATTGCGTGGATGCTCCTGTGGGACAGAGTGTATGACTGCAGGAGGTGAGAAATCTGGAGTGAATATAAAATTATCTGAGGCTCCGACGCTGGATTTGAGCCCGAGGGAGGCATGGTTTTGTCCCTCAGCTAGAATGTCATCAACTCCTCTTGGAGATTGTGGCCTGAAGGAGAGTAGCACTGGGAGCTGTGGTTGGGGCATTTGCCCTGATAACAGAAGGGGTTTTTTGGTTGAGACACACTGAACATGGGGCCAACTGCCTTGGTTGTCCTGTCTTGTCACAGAAATATTATACTTCTAAACAGGAACCAGATAATGCTCTTTTCCAGTGGGTGGCTCCCATTTCTAAGACGTTGCTATCTCCTGAAAACAATCTTTATTTTTGTTGCTTGCTGGCAAGAGTCTTGAGGGCTGTTTGGATTAAAGCCTGTCTGTGTAAGCACCCTCAGACACGTGGTGTTTTGCATTAATTCCTGTGCAGTGAAAATATAAACTCTAAGTGCTGTGCAGCAAGGCTGTTTGGGATGTGGTAACAGTTTAGTTTTGTATTCCAGCTGCAGACATTCCTTAAGGAAAGGTGTGGGAGCCCTGCCTTGTGTGACCCAGGTGAGGCTTGCCAGTGAAGGAGCATGTCTGGGTATCCAGGTGGGAAAGAGGTCACAGCCTTGCAGAGGGAAAGGGAGAGCTGTCAGCTTTTGAGTCAGGGGAGTGGCAGCTGTCAATGTAGTGGATTTGGATGTAGAACAAGCTTCAGAGCTGGGTTCCTAAGGCTTTATAAAAGTGTGTGTCGTCAGTCCCCAGAGCCCTCAGGAATGGGGTGCTGCCTTTCAGGGAGAGAGCTGGGGAGCCCTGACATGTGCCAAGCCTGTGCTGTGGAATGTTGTGGTCCAGCTGGGCTGTGAGCCCAGCCTGGTGCTGGAGGAGCCTGCCGTGCTGGAGGCTGTGCTGGGGCTAGGACCGGCAGAGGTGTGAGACAGAGGAAACAAGGGGAAATCAAGTGCAGAGGTGAGGTAGGGTTAAATCATGGAGCATGATGAGACAGGTCCAGATATCCCTAGTCTTGGGAAAGGATCTTGTTCTGTGGAGTGCTGGCAGAGCTGAGATGTGAATTTCTGGAGTAGCTGGAAAACAAGCCTGACCATGCTAATAGCAATACCTCGGGGCACTTATGGGACTTCAGCCTTCCTGTCACCTTCCCTGTGACTATTTTAACCTGATTTCTGTTTCTCCTTCTAGATATAACTGCTGAAAGTCTGTAAGATGGCTTTACGCTTCCGTAATTTTGTCCCTTATGCCATTCCTGGAGTGCTGGCACTTCTTGGCTGCTGGTGGATCTATTCCTGGAGAAAAAAGCACTCGAGCTATCGCGACAAACAAGCAATAACCATTGAAAGGGAGAAGCGGGAAGAAGTACCAGAGAGTGATTCACGTTCCAGACCAGAAGCATATGTTCCTCGAAGGCTGCCTTTACCGGCGGAAGAGGAGTCCCTGCAGAGCCCAGCCCTGAGCTCCGTGCTGTCCGCGGGGCCCACGACGCCCTCTCTCCTGCGCCCAGCTCACGAGAGGCCAGATCTCTCACGGGACCTCCCAGAGCTGTCGGCAGCGACAGCCGGGCCCAGCACCCGCGAGGACGACAGTGAAAAGCTGGAATCGATAGGGTCTCGAGAGGGAAGCTGTGTCCCTGCTCGTGCCTCCCCTGCTCTGCTCCCAGAGAGCACCGAGTGTCGCCGGAGCGCGGCGCTGAGCCACTCACCGCGGCCAGGCTCGGGCACAAACCGAGGCCAGGAGCCTTTGGGAGCCAGGGAGGACATCAGCAATGCAGAGCAGTCGGATGAGTCTTTGTTTGAGCCCCCTAAGGAAAAGCAGATGCCAGGAATCGTGCAGTCGGATACTGGCTCTGCGACAGCCTGCTGCTTGGGATTGGAGAAAGAAGCCAAAGCCTCACAAGCCCTTCTCAACGAAGCTGAAGTTGTATCAGGTCACGAGGATTCTGCAGTGAGTGTGTTACCAGGGAGTTTGGAGTCTGCCTGTCCAAAGCAGTCCAGGGAAGAAGAGATGTCTGAGTCAACTGCTGGTACTGTACCAGTGTATCAGGACACACAGCCAAAAGGAGATGAGTCTGAAAGAGAGAAGATTGGGGTAGTAAGTTTGGGCAACAAAGTTGAGGAAATTGAGGAAGTAGCAATACAGATAATTTCCAAGGTCATTTTGGCAGCAACTGAGGAAGTGCTGTTGGGTTCTTCCAGCCAAGCCGAGGCACCTCTGGGGATGGAGAGTGTTGCTGCCCCTGGTCAGGTGCTTGTAGAAGGAGCCACAGCAGCCGATGAGAGCATGGCTGCGGAGAGCAGTGCAGAGGGGCAGTGTCAGGGTGTGACAGATTCCAGCTGTTCATCACACGGCTGTTGTGCCAGCCCTGTTCAGGGAAACACAAAGGTCTGTCGGGTGAAGAGCCAGGTGTGCAGGGAGTCCCAAGGAGATGATCGGACTTGTGTGGAGAACTCGCTGGAAAAGTCACCTCTGGCCACGGAGGACTCTGGGTACAGCACACACACGCCCGGAGAGGGGGCGAGTGTAGAGGACACCCTGCAGAGCACAGTGCTGTCTGTCACATCAGACCAGCACTCGGACTCACTGAGCACATCCTCAGCCCCAGACATGTCTGCTGAGCAGAGCTTGCTACCAAGGGAAGCCCCCCCTGCTCCGGGGCTGCCTGAGGGCAGCACAGTGCCCTACAGCAATGGGATCCTGAAAGAGGATGGGCCAGACCTGAGTCAGGAGTGTAGCAGTGCACCAGGGACGGATGGAGATCACTCAGAAGGTAAGGGACCGGAAAATCCTCCTGCAAAACAGGTGGTGAACAAGCATTGCTGGGGAGCACCTTGCAGGTGTGAGACCTGCTCGTACCAGTGGTTTCTGGTGACCTCTAGGAAGCCCTGGGTGCTTACCCCTGTTTATGGGCAGCTGCTGGCAGGAAGGTGAGGCAGCTTCGAGGTGCTGCTGGAGGAGCCAGAGCAGAGCTCTGATGAATTGTGATAAAATCAGCTGGTTGCAGAGCAATTACCCTGAAGCCTTTTTGTTCGGAAGGGCAGGTGCATGCCAAGAAATCCCAACAGGGAGCAATATTCATGGAGTTCCCCCATCTGTCTGTGTTGCTTTTCCCTTGTAGATGCTGGATGATGTGTGCCTGGCACAGTACATGCAAAGCTGTCTGAGCAAACGTTAGCCTGTGTGACCTTGGGGATGGATGTTCAAATCCTTTGTAGGACCCTGTGGTGCCAACAGCCCTTAATGACTGGGGATGTCTCTTGTAATTGCTACGAAGCAGTTGGAACATTGCTTGTTGGAAGAGATGGGGATTGAGTTTGCCAGCAGTGAAGGATGGAACCCACAGAACGCTCTCACTAGTGAGAGTAACCCCAGGAGGAGAATGGTGTTGCTTTGCTGTGAATGCTGGTGTGACAGGAAGGCCCAGGAGTGAGTTGTGGAGCCTGGTGGCACTGAGACACTGAGCATGGGGAGTGGGGAATACAGCAGGTAAAGCTGATAAGGTGTCAGTGTTGGACAACAGGTCACCCCACTGACCTTCACGTCCAGGCTGGGAGTCTTAAATCTTCCCTCTGCCTACAAAGTCAGTGCCAACAGCTGCACCCTTGGCCTTTCTCAGCCTCTGTGCTGTGTTACCCATTAAGATGTGGCAAATGTGAAGCAGCTGTTGGGTTCATTTTTCTCTTTGGTCTCTCACTGGATGGTCTGAATACTTGCAAGCAAGTGAGGATCATCATGCTTCTGCTTGTTAATGTGGAGGAAGGACCAAGCTCGTGTGCCACTGGCTGTATCTGGGGTCTGATCAGGAGGAGGCTGTTGGAGTTTGTCCCTATCCCAAGCAGAAATGTTCCTCGTATCAGCCCTTGGTTTGGGAACAAAATACAGTTCAGCTCTTGCACTTTGTTTCTTCAAATACAGGGCAAATTTGGGCAAGAGGCAGCCCCCTACCACCCCTCATAGTGGGCACACCTGGCACTGGGGTCACTCTGCAGCCCTTCCCTTTGGGGTGGAAATGTAAGTGTGGGCCATGGGGGCTGTCTGAATGCTTGTGCCTGTCTTGTAGGTTCAGATGTAAATAGTGTGGATTTTGTGGACAGTGGCAGTGCCATGAGGAAGACAGTGGCTCGCCAGAACACGAAGCTGGAAGGAGGATCCAGCAAGCCCGACTTCGTTATCTGGGAAATCGAGGTCCCAAAGGTAACCAGCTGCCAGCCTGCTCACCATCCTGCCCTGCTCTACACAGCCACCTCCTGGTCTTCCCAGTCTGGTGCTGGCTCAGTGCCATCCCAGGGAGATCAGCAGCAAGTCCAGGAAGACTGAAGCGTTCTGCTCCCGTTAGGACTCCCAGGAGTGAGGAGCCAGTGCACAACTGTAAACAAGCAGCACTCCAGGGCTACGCCCAGGGGGATGGTGCTTGTTGAACTTGTTATTCTCCATTATCTTCCACCCAATTTGGGAGTCCAATGCTTTGAAAGCTTCCAGGAGGCTTTGAGGGTACACAGGTATTAAGAGCAGGGGATTATCAAAATGAGCTGTGATTAATGGTCTGGACTCATCCCAGACCAGCTGAGCTCTGTGCTGGTCCAGCACTGCCTTGCATTTATCCTGCCTGTGAGGGAGGAACTGAGAATGTGGGTGATGTCAGCCACAGAGAACAGGGATGTGTGATCTGTGTTTCTCTTGCTGACTATTGCTTTCTTGTCCCTTTCCTGAAGGAATTGGTTGGCCGCTTGATCGGCAAACAAGGGAGGTTTATGAGCTACTTGAGGCAAGCGTCTGGTGCCAAAATTTATGTCTCAACACTACCTTACTTCCGTGACTCTCAAGTCTGTCACATCGAAGGTGAGTGGAATGTGTCTCTGTTCTTGGTCTAATGTGTATCTTGGGGGCCTTAATTAGATGGGCAAGGAATTTAAATGGATTTAGTGGCTTCCGAGTCCAGTGTTTTCAAAACTCCTCTGGCCATCCTGTTAAAACATACACTGTTGATGCAGTGCAGGAGTATCCTGGCAGTTGTATTTCTTCGGAGATGTCCTCAGCGTGTCCATGCTACAGAGTTTCCATGGGATTTTTGTCTTCCAGGGACCTCACATCAAGTAGAGAAAGTCCTGAGCCTGATTGGCAAGAAGTTCAAAGAGCTGTCCCTCACCAACATCTACACCCTCCCCCCGCCGATGCCGCTGCCGCTTCACTCCCTGCTCGTGTCTGCCTGGGTGAGTCCTGGCTCTCTGGCTGTCCTGGGGCTGGAGCTTGCCTTGCCAGGAACACTCATGGCAGTTTTTCCTCCCCATGGCAGCTGTTCCTCCCCGATGGAGTCACCGTGGAGGTGGTGGTGGCACACCAGGTGGATGCAGGGCACATGTTCCTGCAGCAGCACACGCACCCCACGTTCCACGTCCTGCGCAGCCTCGACCAGCAGATGTTCGCCTGCTACTCTCAGCCTGAAATTCCAACCCTGCCCACGCCGGTAGAAGGCAAGTCATGGATGCTCATACACTGAGAAAGTTCTGGGCTCCTGTGCAAGCCTGTTGGCCCCGAGTCAGGTGTGGGAAGTTCCCAGTGGATGAGGATGTGATAGCTCACGTGTCACCTCATCTTTAAGCTGCTGCCAGAGTACAGATGTTGCTGTGCTCTCCCTTACCCTGCTCATCCCTGGAGTACCTCCCGAGCCACGTAGCTGCATGTTAAAATTCAGAGTGAGATCAAGCCTGTCTCAGCTTATTTCCAATCAACTTGGCATCTTGGGTATTTCTACTGACAAAGTGTGGAGCTGCTCCCAGACCTTCGTAGTGTCACTGTGCCCATGTCTGTCACCGTGTCTGCCCCTGGTGTGAAGTGAAGGGGGCATCACATGGAAAGGGCTTGTGTATTCCTTTGTGGAGACAGACCTTGCTGTTACTGCTCAGGGGCTGGAAGGGAGCTGGGTACCTGGGCAGGGCACCTTGGTTGTGGCAGACAGAGCTGAGAGTAAAACCCCCCAGTCTTGTGTCTCAGCTGCAGGCCTGGGCTGCTGAGGGTGTAGGGAGGGTGCTGGGGGAAGATGGAAGCAGCCTAAGAAATGCTGTTAGTTCTCCACACATAACTGAGCATTGCTCATGCCTGAAGTGCTGATTTTTAGGAATCCACTTATCCTGAGCCTTTTTTCTGTGCGCTCTGGTGTTTTGCAGTTGGTATTATCTGTGCAGCTCCAGGCCTGGATGGGGCATGGCTCCGGGCTCAAGTCATCAGCTACTTCGAGGAGACCGATGAAGTGGAGCTCAAATACGTGGACTATGGAGGATATGACAAAGTGAAGGTCGACACACTCAGGCAAATCAGGTCTGTAGATACTCTCCCATGGCCTGAGGCTGTGTCTGGCTCAAATCCTAATCAGAGGAGTCTGTATCATTTGAATTGTTAAAGGTTTTTCCACAGCTGAAGTGGAAAATGGTGGAAAGGTTCAGCTCAGCCATGAGCATGGGTTCTTGGGAGCACAGCAAAATCCTGCAAGGCTCTTTTGAAGGGAGGGGGAGAAGAAATGGCAGCTTCTGCCACTTCAGTGTGGAAGCTGAGCAAGAAAATGCCTTCAGGAGGCCTCAAAGTGTAATTGAATGATGAGCCAGGAATAAGCTCCCAGTTCTTGATGACCTGGCCCCACTGGCTGGGAGAACTGTGTTGGATCAGAGCTTTCTTACACAAGCCCATTAAATACTTGATTGTACCCCAGAGATGGGAGACAGGAAGCACAGCGTCCCTGATGGAGGTTGGTTTTGCTTGGAGCCTGATCCAGCTTGGCATGTTAATCAGACAATTTATTGCTACTCTTTAGATTGCTGGGAGAATAGTCTGATTTTTATTTTTCTTTTGTTTGACTGTCATTAATTTAAAACTGAATTCCTGTTAGAGCAATTTGATTAATCAATGTCACAATGAAGAATGCAAGAGTGATTTAAAGCCCTGTTCTTACTCTGATCCTCTTTTCTTTAAGGTCTGATTTTTTAACACTACCTTTCCAAGGAGCAGAAGTTTTACTTGACAATGTGGTGCCACTTCCAGGTAATGGAGCTCTTGATATACTGTTGGTGCTTCTCCTGCAGGTTTCCATGGATGCCAGCTTTGTCCAAGCCATGATTCTGTCTAAACCTTCTACCTTCTATTGCCAGTGCTGCCTCTGATGTGACAAGAGGAAGGATTGCAAAAATTGTATTGTGTTCTTCTAAATGTGCTAGCATGGCATAACCTGTCAGAATCCAGGGGAAAGATGATAAATGTCCAGGCTTTTTCCTGCTTGGAGGAGAGAATGAATTACTATCCTATGCAGCAAGTTGGCAGCACTGGCAGGGTGTAGGTGCAGTAGCTGTAACTGCTCTAATTCTTCTGTCATAGAGCTGCTGTAAATGCAAACTTAGTTTTTAATCTGCAGACAAATACCTGACATTTTCCTCCTGAAAGGACTGATTTGTAAAGTTCTGTGTTCAAAAGCCAAGCCTGCAAGCATTGGGAGAATGTCAGTCACTGCCTAGAAACACTTTGGTTTGCTTTGTTTGTCCTTGGCTCTGCTCAGGCACTGGGCACCTGTGGCACAGACACTTTGAGTTCCCAGAGCCAGTGATGCCCTGAGTGCAGGGTCAGCAAAGCCCCGAAGGACCTGAGCTTACTTTATCAAAGCACCAATGGCAGCTCCAACTTGCTGTAGAAATGTACTTTGCTGTCTATAAAGCCTCCTGATTCATCAGCCACTTGTGTACACCATCATGGCTGGTGGCTGTAGGAAGCTCTTCATCCCTTCCCTGCAGAGCCCACAGCTCCAGGGAGACAGGATCAGCTGGGCCATGAGGCTTCTCTGGCCCCGTGTCTGTAGGGGCCAGAGAATATTAGCTCAACAGTCCTTCCTGGCCTGTAAAGTCTGTGAAAAACCTCATTTGTTCTCTCTGCTCTCCTTTTTCCACAGACGAGGATCACTTTTCCCCGGAAGCTGACGCCGCTGTCAGTGAGATGACCAGAGGTGCCGTCCTTGTGGCACAGGTACAGGACATGTCTGGAGAAGTCTTGTTGCTGGTGGCACTGCTGGTGTCCTCTGCCCTGCACTCTGTGTTAGATAAAACCCAGAGCCTGCCAGCCTGGCTCCTGGGAAGTCCTGGGGCTGGGAGCTTCTGTGAGCACCTCTCAGTGGTGGGAAGGGATGAGTATTCCCTCTCTTTTCTGATACAGGCAGGGGGAAGGGGACCTGGCTGGGTTTACAGAGTGGATCTGGGGTCCCCTGGGTCTGCACTGCTTTGCCAGTCCTCGCTGGTCTTGCACCATGGACATGTGGGATCTGGCTCCAGCTGGCCAGAGGCAGCACTGGGACTTCTGGTGATGTCCCAGAGACTTTTGCAGGCAGCACCTGCTCGCAGTCCAGTAGTACTCACCTCTTCTGAAGCACTTCTGGTAGTGGCTGTAGCTGTCCATGTCAGTTGGGACCAGAATTGCTGCACACTCATATTTTTCTGTGCTTCCAGGTCACAAATTATGACAGTGTCACGGGGCTGCCACTGATACAGCTGTGGAACTTGATGGAAGATGAGGTGGGTATATTGATGTATATGTTGAAAACTCCTTAGTCATAAACCTTCTATTGTTGATTAGGAACTTGCAGAATTCATGTTTGTTGCTGTGGCTTGTTCACTTACCTACTCTTTTTTGGGTTTTTTTTCCCCCTCCCTTTAGGTGGTGTCAATAAACAGGACTCTGGTGGAAAGAGGGTTTGCTCGGTGGCTCGACTACTAGCAATGTCCTAGATGCCTTGACAACTCTTTCTGCAGAGCAAAAACAAAAGACAAAATCTCTTTTTGCACTGTTACAATTCGGTTTGGCAACTTCCCCCAGGAGATCTGTTTACACCTGCCTGCGGAGTTCTGTGGTCCATTGAAACACGTTTTGCTCAACTGTTACCATTTCACTAGAACAGATACCTCATCTCCTGAAAGGGGGTGTTCAAAGCCATAATGACAGATACTGTAGCTTTAAAGCAAAAAATCCTCCCTGGCCTCTGCTCAAAATTTAAATGGAAAAAAACCTTAAAACCTTTGGGTCTGGCTCGAGGCAAAGGCCCCGAAACGGTAACTGCACTTTGGTCCTGGCCGTGTCCTGCCCCATGAACTTGGTGTCTGCTTTTCCCAAAAGTTACATCAGTTGTCCTTTTTTAAACAGGCCCTGCCTATGAAATTAATGAATGTTATTAAGGAATTTAATGTTCAGTTATGGATTTTTCTGTATTGTGCCAGTAACCTGCACAAACAGCATCCATCTTGTGTCTTCCTTGCGCCGGGAGGGGGAGGAATTGCGTTCCTGCATCTCACTGCAATCATGGATTTTAGGCTTGATCTGCTCTCCCTGCAGGGGCTTGGAGTGCAGGATGTTACCACTACAATTTTTGCTCTGAAATGTCATGTATTTAAAGAAAAGAAACTGCTTGCCAAGCCCAATTGTAGTTTATATTTTTCTAGCCGTGCAAGTCTGTAAATATATATTAAAAAATCATTGTAATATTTTGTACAAGAAAAACACTGGAAACAAAGGGAACTTTACAGAAACTTTTTCACACCAAAATGTCCTATATAGGTAGAACTGGGATGAAGTGCATTAGGGTAGCCAAATTATTTGGAGCATCTGAATGTTGGGAGTGTTTCAGCTCTGCTGTATGAGGATTAGTGTCCCCTTAGGTTGCTGTCTGGTTGAAATTGTGATCGCTACATCCTTTGCTATGTTGCTGTACAGATCTGTTTAAAAAAAAAAAGTAACAACTTGGCATTACTCTTGCAGTGGTGTTCTCTCTCAATTTTTTTTGTTGCTCCTTTTTAGATTTCTATTACGTATTTAAAATTTTGCTCAAGTAATTTAAGATGACTTAATGCTCTTAAAGGCATGCCCTCTAATGTGTATCATTTTAGATATGGATTGAGCTGGGATTTATTGCTGGCAGAGAGGACACTTGCCAGAAATTGTTGATGTAGTCAGTCCTCAGAAGCTGCTTCAGGTGATTCAAGGATGTGCTCACATCCTGTGAGCTGACACACCAGGGCATCACATATTTGGATAGTGGCCTCCAAAGGCCTTTGGTCCAATCACCTCTGCTAGGGAATGGTTATATCCTTTCTTGGAGTTCTCTCCTATTTGGCGCTTTGATTTAATGTTCATGTTTGCAGTAACATCCAAGGAAAACTAAATTTCGTAACTCAGATCTATAAAAAAATATATCCTTTTGGAATGTTTCTTTCCATTTCAATTAAAGCTTGAATTTTAAGCTGTCTTAATGAAACTGTGATGACTTAAGAGCCTTCATTTCCTGCCTCCATTAGAGCAGCCCTGGGCTCCTTGCTCTGCACCCATGGGGCTGGATGTGTCCCTGCTTATTGTTCATGGCAAAGTTTGACTTGTCTGAATGTTGGTGTTTTCCCTTCTTTGAGAGGTGTTGAAGTCAGGAATCTACAACAGGGGTGGGGAGCTCTGCCAGTGTCAGCTCCATGTCCCTTGTTTTCCTCTGGCTCTGCACTGTGGAAGAACATCGTGTTCCCTATTTGTGTTGAGAGCTGCCTGGTTTTTAAACTGCAGTAAAACAGAACATTGCACAGTGAGAGGAACTGAAATAAGGAGGTGTTGGCAGGTAACAGATATGCAGCTCTTTCTTCTTTAAAATCACCACTCTCTGCCTATATAGGAACATTAATGGGGGGTCTATTTTAGGTTTGGTGTTATTTTTTATTATGGACAAAAGTGAGTGGATTTGCTGAGATGGGGGAGGGTGTAGTTGAATATGGACTGGTTGGAAAAGGCCCTGGGGAGGTTGTGGCAGTGGTGCTTTGTGCCCTGTCAGACTTGGGGGACGAGGCTGTGCTGGGTTTGGAGTGGGTCGTGCTGCTCATAAATCCATCGGTGGCCCCCGAGCAGCTCTGAGCAGTCCTTGGCTCAGGCCTGAGGCTGAGCACAGGCACGTGGAGCTGAGCTGTCCCACGGGGTGCTTTGACTGAAGGCCTTCAAAGGGGCTTTTCCCTTTGGAAAGTGGTAATTTTATTACGGGTGAAATGAATGAGGTCTCTGGAGATGCCTCATTTATAACCTGCAGAGCTTTCACAGGCTGCACAGTACACTCCAGCACTCCCTGCCAAGCAGCCCCTGGATGCCCAGATCCCCTCTCCCAGCTCTTTCCATGGATGAGAGAGGCTTCCTGGGAGACCTCCTTCCCATGGCTGCTGCCCCTTGTCCTCCTGCTCTGGGTGCAGGATCAGGAGCCCATCCCTGGGCAAGCAGCACCTTCCTGCCACATCCTCTGGCGTGCTGCTCCTTTGGCAGAGCCTGGAGCTGATTTCCCTTTGGCACATTGATTTCAAGGCTCCTCAGGGAGGGAGGAGGGCAGTTTTTGGAGCAGATGGAGAGTAAGGGAGCCCCTGTCTGGCACTGATGCGTGGAGCAGCGACACAAGGAGCAGCTCAGCCCTTCACCTCCCACAGCCACGGGTGCAGCCTGGAGCACCAGGCTCAATGCATCTCTGGTGGGAGCTTCACTGGCACAGGCTTTTTCCTAAAAAGAAAGAAAAATTACGTACAAGCTGCATTTTCCCTTCCATTCCACTGCATCACACAGACTCTGGGGTCCCACCTCGGTGCTGTCCCTGGGAAGCTGGTGTGCCGGAGGCTGCTGAGCAGGAATTAGAGAACACATGTCTTGCCTTTAGTTCGTTGCCTCAGGGGCTGTGTTTTGGCTTCAGTCACCTCTGCTTCTTCCCCCTTTCCTTCCCCACTCTGTTCAAAAAAATACACACCCCAGCAACGATGAAAAATTCTGCTTGCTTTGGGCAAAAAGGGTGAGGATGGCAGCTGGAGGAGAGACTTGGGGCTCTTAGCCAGGGACAATGTCAGAGCAGTTCTGCCCGGACACCCCCTGGTCCCAGCTCCTCAGCACTGCCCACCCTGGTGCCTCACAGCCTGTGCTTCACAGAGAGCCTCCCCTGTGAGCTGGTGTAAGGGCATTTGAGGCCATTTGTCCTTCTGACCTTCAGGGCTCCTCCTGGCAGTATGTCCCACAACTTAATTACGTGTGAGTGAAAAAAGTGCTTCCTGTTTGTTTTCTAAATTGCCCGAAAGCCTCCCTGGCTGATCTGTCATCCTGAGAAGGTGAGTAATGGCCCTGCTGTGGCTTGTCCACACTGCCCCTGAGTTCACAGCCTCTTCTCCTGCCCTGCCTCTCCTCAGGCTTAAGCTGCTGAGTTTTGCTCCCTAGGTGGGAGCAGGGAGGTGCTGACTTCTCACACCCTGAGCCCTGGACCCTTTCTGGCCCTACAGAGCCTTTGCCAAGGTGAACACATGCTGGAAGCTTTCCTCCTCTTGCTGAATCAAGGCTGTAAAGAAGCTGCTGCGCATGCCCAGGTGTGTGTTTTGGGGTCTGAAAGCAGGGCTGGATGTTTCTGACAACATTCGCCGTCCTCATGGAGAGCAGAAGAAAGCAATGGGAGTTGTGCTGGAGCTGTGAGTGCACCAAGGTTTTAACCTCCCCCTGGGAGAGGGATCAGAGGGACTCTCTGGTTTGTGCACTTCATGTCCCAGCTTCAAAACCCTGCGTGTTGCCTGGGGGCTGTTATTCTTTTTTTTGTGCCCTGACTCTGCAGTTTGGATTCAAGAACACTGAAGAGACATTTCATGCTGTTTCAAGTGAGGTGCCCTCATTTCTGGATAGCAGCACTCTCACAGTAATCCGTGGATCTGGGTTTCTCTCCCGTCTGTTGTCTGTCTCTCTCCAAGTGCACCCGAAGCACTTCTCTGGCCCTCAAGTACCATTCTTGTTCGCAGCCACGAGTGGCAGCATGAGCATCTCCTGGTTCTGTCACATCCCCCTGAGCTCTGCCTGCTGCAGGGACGTTCCCTGGCTGCTCCACGATCTCATCCAGCTGCCTCTAGCCCCCCAGCTTCCTGTTCTCCCCCAGATTTTACTGTCCCCGGTGCTCAGGAGAGGTTCCAGGAAACCCATCCCTAAGGAAGACACTTGTTCATCCCTGGAAAAGTTGTTTTGTTAGAGCAGGAAGAAATGTTTGGCTGTCTTGTCAAGTCTGTAGCTCTAATTCTGCTGTGGGACAGTGACTGTGGCATGCAGGACGGGGTGAGGGTTGGCAGAGTGAAGTGCTGCAGGTGCCCAGCCCTGTCCCCAGGCGCTTCCTGAGGACAGAAGGACACCACAAATGATGAGGGAAGAGTCGTAGTGGAGAAAGGTTGGTTTGCTTTTTGTTGTATCTGCCCTGGACGCCCACACCCCCACGGCCGGTCCCGTGCCTTCCTCAGGAGAGCAGCAGCCTCTGGCCGCAGTGGCGAGGAGGAGGCAGCGAGTGCCGGTGGCGAGGACGGAGCAGCAGATGGCACTCGAGCACCAGCCCAGCCCCGCTTGGGGTGAGCCGCGCCGGGAAGCGCGGCCGCTCGGGCTCGCAGTCCTTGAAGGGAGATGTATCATCGCAGCTATACGCTGCGTCTATAGGACCTTGATTTACATGCCTGAGATGTTCCTCTCTGCTCGCAGGTCCAGATTGTATCTCTGCTTGTGCAGGTTTGTCCTTACACAGTGTCTGGATGTGAGATGATAAAAGGAGAGCTTTTCACTCACAGAGACAGACCCCTAATTTGCTTGGATGTGTTTTGCGATCGTGGCATGCCTTTCCCTCAGAGCTGCCTCAAAACACAAAAACAAGATTTTTTTTTTCCTCAAATAAGATCATTTTTTCCCTCCAGCCAAAATGAAGTGAGTTTATTGTCCTCCCACTGAAAATGGACTTGCAAGTGCAGAAAGTGAAAAGCAAAGTTCAATGTGATTGTTACAGCCAGGGAGGAATGAATGAGTCAGGGGAAAATGTTCCTGTTGAGATGGTCACCAAGTGTGCTGGGCATGCAGAGAGGTGCCCTGGGTGAGGAGCCCTGGCTCCCCTCGGTGTACCAGCACTGCTGCTGCTCCTGGCAGAGCTGTCACATCCCAGGGCTGGCTGTTTGTAGGGACAGCTGAGCTTCTGAGCACGCAAGCCCTGACCCTGGATTCAGACCATGCTCATTCTCCTCTGGACCCTTGGGACACTTGTCAGTGGCAGCTGAGATGGCACAAGCCCCTCGAGGTGCCACAGCCTGTGCCAGGCTCTGTCTGCCCGGGCTTTGCCCTTGAACAGGGCAAGACACCTGGAATGGGGAAGAAGCTCTTGCCTCAGTGTCTGTTGAGCACCCTAACCCCAGGCCGAGTGTGCTGTGCCCCCTGTTATTGAAAATGGGGGGAAAACCACTTGTGAACCCTCAGCTTTCCCATGTGTGAGACCCATACAAATGCAGATTTTTGTCAGCAGCTTGACCTCTCGGGCAGTGTTCTGGCTCTGCAGTGAGAGGTGCCCTCGTTCTTCCCCTTGCTTGACTCCTCTGTAATGGAAGGGCTAAATGCTTATTACTTTTTTTGTAGCGTTTTCCACTTGCCAATCAAACATGTCTGGTTGAGGTTTGTTTTGTTTCCGTGTTGCTGGGACTGTGCAGGATGCTCCATCTCGCTGTAATTATGATTCCATCATTGTCTTGGCACAAAAACATCTGCTGTCTCCCTGCGATCTCCACTTCCCATTTCTTTGGAGAATTTCATGGATCCCGATGACCTTCTATTCTCCATGACATCTCAGTGTACGCAGCTGTTTCTCTTGCATTCCCCTGTCTCTCCATCTACCTCTTTTTTTCCTATCAGCATCTCCAGTGCATTTGGAATTTCAGCTCATCTGCTTATCAAATCAATATCTCTCTGTCGCCTCTGCGCCGCGGCCGCTGGGAACACAGCGCTTTGCCCCCCACTGCTGGGCTACCTTCCCTCTGAGCACAATGCATCCCCCAGCTCCTGCCTGGAGCCTTTGCTTTTCTCATTTAACATTTTGAAGTCCATTTTCTCAGGCTTTTCCTTTTGGCTGTTTTGTACCCTTTGGCTGCCTGGGTCTGAGGCCCATCAGTGCTGTGGCTCCTCCTGAGCAGTGACATGCCGAGGGATGGATGGATGGATGGATGGATGGATGGATGGATGGGTGATGTTGCCACTCAAGGTGATGTCACTGCTGGTTGCTAGTGACAAACTGAGCAAAGTTGGAGTGTGTGAGGAGAGGAGCTGTGAAGGGTCTGGAGAAATACAGGCTCAGCTGCTCTTTTTATGTGACCTTGTTGAAAGAGCGTGAGGTCCATGAGAGTGATGAAACCTGAGATACTTCAGGTTTTATTCTGTTCTGGCACTTTTTATTGCTAGGACTTTACTTGTATGCCTATTCTCTTAAAAAATATTAATTAAAAAATCAGTCCTATAGCTACTGCAAATGGACTAATAAAACTCTGGGATATGACAGGACCTTAAATCTCTGCTTTATTCTGAGAAGTGTGCATCCCAATTCTCCACCTCCCACTTCTGTCTCACCTGCCTGCACGGCAGGATCCCAGCCTGGCCCAGGATACTCCGCGGTGCTGCAGCAAAATGAATCCCTAGAATATTAAAGGCATATGGTTTTTTTTTATTTTAGTCATCTTTAACCCATGGTCTGTGTACATCTGAGCTAAGAATGTCCTATTCTTGAATGGTTTTGCAGAAGTTTGGCACCTGGAAGGTGTGACGGAGGAGAGGGGAGCTGCTGGAGATAAGGAATCACACAATAACTTAGTAGATGGATGGAAATAACACCATGTTTGCATTCCTCTTTTGGGGCTGTGTTTATGCAGAGCTGGTTTTTATACAGATCTGCATTGCATGTGGGTGCTTGTACCTAAGCAGGGCTGTGAAATCATGGATTAAGGGTTCTAGTCATCCAGAAGGAGCAATGTGGCAGTTGGAGTGGATAATGACTGACTGGGGAGGAGAAACGCTCCCATGGAGATGGGAAGCAGTGGGTCTGGTGAGGACTCAGCTCTGTGTCCTCACCCAGGCAGAGCTGTTGGAGCATCCCCAACAGCAATTCCTGTTCCCTGGGGATGAGGACAGGGCATCTTCACTGGGCTCTTGCCCCTGTGCAGGGAGAGATGCACAGGAAGGCACAGCAGCAGCCTGGCTCCAAAATGTGGCTCAGGTGTTGGGCCGAGTGTGGATCTGGAATGGGCCAAACCAGAGCAAACGGAATGGGAATTGCATAGGGAATAAGTGTTAGAGGGAATAATCTGCATCACAACGCTCCAGCGACTCTGAAATAATTGGCTGTTTCCTGAGCATATCCAGAAGAGCTAAAGTGTTCTCCCTGTTGCCTTTTGCCTGGTGATCTTCCAGAGACCTGATTGTCTGCCTCTCCCTCGCCCTTTACCTCCCGGGCCCCCCTCCCTCAAATTTCCCCTGGAGTTTGTATTTTCCCCCCAACAATGTCTCTAAAGAATCACAAATGTGTAACGTGTGTCCCAACGCTTGGATTTTAATAACGTGCAGCAACCCCCATCAGCACAGGCAATTTCACATTCAACACATTATTGCTATTTAAAGCGCCGAGGTATAAAAATGATTGGCAATCCAGCTCTGCCAGCCCGCGCCGCCGCTGCCAGATTGTGATTTTTAATATTGGCTGCTCTGCGCAGTCGTTCCCTCACCTTTGACTTGCAGATTTCCCCGCGTCAAAATAGCAAAATCATTTTGGGTTGTACCAGGCACACTGCTCGCTGCTGAAAAGAAGCAATTATCATTAAATATCCCCTGGCTGGATGTACACAGACACACCCTCACGGGCTGGGGCTGCTCCGCGCCTCCAGCCCAGCATTTCCTCAGCTTTGCAAATACCTCTTACCTGAGCTGCTGGGTTCTGGGGGGCAGGGGGGCCATGGGCAGGTGGGATATTGCATTGTCTCTGGTGTGGTTCTGGAAGACGGAGGACACTGGGATTCATCCCAGAGGTGCTGCTCCAGGAGGGCTGGTGATTTTCGTGTTCCCAGGGCTGTGACCGAGATCTCGCACGGAGCCCAGAGGTGTTGGTTGTGTCAGGGCTGTTCCCATGAACGTGTTGCTCTGGGTTAATGTACAGTGTGGGTAGAGATTGGACCGCTGAGAATTTCTCTTTGAGGCAACCTCACCCTGCTTCCCTCAGGGTGACCAGAAAATGGCCTTTCTTACGTGAAAACAAGGCTGGCTTTACTGAGACAATGGCCCTGGAGAGTTCCCTATGTGCCATATAAAATGGAATGAACACAAGACAGGTGGGTTATTTCTCTCCTGCTATTGCTTTCTGAGGTCCCTACGCCAGGCCCTGCTGCAGGGTGGCTGGAGAAGGCAGGAACATCCTCATCCTCAGCTCTGCTCGAGGAGCTGTGTGGGGAGCAGGACCCACAGCAGGGTCCCTGGGGCAGCCAGTGCAGCTCTGGGGTAGCACCTCAGGCTCCCACAGCTGCACAGCCCAGGAGTGACACCAGGAAGAGCTGGGAGTGGGGATGAGGCTGGGATGAGGGATGGAGCAAGCTCACCAGCACGGTGACATTAAACAGTGGCCTTTCTCTCTTCTAAAAATACCTTTTCCCTCTCGTTCCCCACAGCAGTGGAGGAGACGGTGTGCCAAATCCACCTGCTCCAGAAGCTTTTGGGATAGGAAAGAGGAAATCTTTTGGGCGATCTTGGGGAAATCTTGGTGCCTTGTGCAGATGTGGAGTGAGCAAAGCCCTGGGAAAAGGCGGCCCCTGGAGCCAGGGAGCAGTGGCAGCACTTTGTCACCATATTTACACTTCCACTGGCCCAACACGGAGCGTTTGGCTCTCCTCCACTTGCGGAAGGGATTAGCTACTTCATAACATCCAGACAAGATAATCTCTCCAATTTTGCCTGGAAGAAGTCCCTGACAAAGAGCAGCAAAGCAACAATAATGCCAGATGAAACAGTAATTGAGTTTGCCTTCTTATTACTTTCTCAGCTAAGTTTGTGTTGGTTTGAATTTGATTTTTTTGTTATTGTTGATACAGAACAGCAAAACACTGTCCCTGAGCTGATTCAGACCAGCAGAGTTCTGTCTGTGGAGAACTGCAGCCACACAAGGAGGTGAGCAAAGAGGGGAGGGCGAATGACTGCATAAAGTTACGCGCAGTGTAGGAAATGTTACACACTCCATCCTCACTGGAGCAGTGCTGCTCTGATGGCACAGCACACTGAAACCCCACGAGAGCCAAGGGCTTTAGAGCTGCACCAATCCAAAATGGCCTCGGCCAGGAAGAACAAATCCAGAAGCCTCTGCCCAATCCAGCTAAGTATTTTTCAGTTTCCCCAAGTTTTTCCTTCCCTTGAAAGAGCACCCTAGTAAGAAATAGCAGGAAGAATAGCTGCTGGGCTCCCCTGGGCATCCAGGCATGGTTCCCCAACGATGCAGGGAGTTTCATTTGCAAAGGTGAAGCTGAAGTGCTCTCAAGCGCCAGCGAGGCAAATGTCACCTCCTGGAGCGCTGCTGGACCGTGGGCTCAGCCCAGGCAGCTCAGCACCTGCTCCTGCAAAATTGGGCAAGCAATGGTGCATGCAGGGGACGTTTGCTGGTACTGTGTTATCCCACCAATATTTTAAGGATAACATAAGAGGCTGCTGTCAATTCTGGCCTCCAAGCAAAACATGTCATGCTTGTTTCCTTTCTCTGCTCGCTAAGTGATAGCCGTGTATATTTTTAAGGGGATTGTCCTCTGGATTCTTTTTATTTGTCATCCAGGATCAAAGCTCCAAAGGTCACATTTTTCAAGTTCTTTCCTTGGAGCTTCAAAGACTATACATTTACTTTAAACAAAAACGAAAAACCCGGCAATTTTAGAAAACCACTCCACACCCAGGGACTTGGGAAAGCTCTAAATATCGCTGCCAAAGCTCAGTGCTCTCAGCTCAGCTTAAGAGCAGTCTGATTTTGCTTAACTATAACCAGTCTGTGAGTGTATTTACACTTAGGAATTGCACATTTCGTGAGCAAGTAACAACAAGCATTGAGTGCCCAGTTCTTATTTCAGTCAGTTAAACGTTTGGTCCTTCTCAGCCCATCTCCAGGCTCTGCACCACTCCCTCATCCCTCGGGATCACAAAGGGCTCCAGGTGGGGCAGGGATGTCACCTCGGGGCTGTGGCAGTCACACGGAGCACACAGAGGCACTGGTGCCAGGCTGGGTGCCACCTCCAGGACAACACGTGGTGCTCAGTCTGGCGTCGAGGCAGAGGGGAGGGAGATGATGCCTAACCCAGCTGAGAGCCTTCGGTGCAAGGTTTACCCATCAATGTAATTTGGGTAAGTCTGAAGTGGCAGAGTGGCTTCATTACAGCACAGTGCTCCACGTGGGATCCCAGCCTGTCTTCCTTCAGTGTCTGGAGCCTGGGAGCCACTTCTGCTGGGCTGTCAGCTGGGCCTCACACAGGTTTTCATACAGCTCTCAGTGTGAGCATTAAGCAGGTGGATGAGGCTGGAAAGGAAATGAAGGACCTAAAGATCTGGATCCAGCTCAGAAGGAGCGAGGGGAGCATTGTTACAGACCTTGTCACCCAAAATCTCTCTTGGCTCTTACTCTCCCGACAACGCCTGTTCTAATTATTTGCATAGCTTGATCTCGACATCAATGGAAACTCCAGCTGAACTTTGGCCAAGAAAGGACGGGTATGTCAGGACCAGTTGCTTAATTATGTTTACAGCTAAATTGCTGCAGTACATCTTCACTTCCTCGAAAGTGATTTTCCTCTGCTCTTTAATTTCATAGAACAATATGAAAGACATGAATCTTCATGAAACTCCTCTCTTAATGCAGCAGAGACTCCACAGTGTTTGCAGGCTTTGCTTTTCATCACAAGAGGTCCCAGGGGAGGTTCAAGGTAGGATCCTTGCCATCCCGGCTCAGCAATCACAGAAAGCCAAATAAATAAAGCAGGAAGTTGGCAAAGCCCTGATTCAGCAGAGGCAGAAACACAAGTTCAGTGTTAACCTCTGCTTAAAATGATTTGGAGCAGAAGAGTTAATCTCATGGCTGCCCAAAAGTCAGACCAGGAATCCAGGGCCTTGACAGTCAGCACATCTGTGCTTTAAATCTAATGGGAGAGGGTGCTTAAAGCTGAGGAATGGCTTAAATATGGGAAAAGCACATTCCCTGGTAGGAGGTGGTAACCCAAAGATGGGTTTTGGGTCCATGGCTAGACATTGTGGTCAGGTCTGATTTTGGCCAAGGCACTGATGCCCCGAGGGAGGCTGATAAATGGCAGCGGATGGATGATTCCAGAGGAGGCCCAGCAGCTCCTCCTCACTCCCATCCCTCACCAGGGGAGGCTGGAGATCCCTGGGCAGTGCAGGAAAGGGCTGGGGACTGGAGGGTGTCAGGGCTGCAGTGCTCCCCATGCTGAGCAAGCACCGCCCTGGTGAAGCCTGTCCGATGTGGGAAGGAAAGTGTGGGATCAGGGCAAAGGGTCCACGTGGATCAAAACACCCTCCCAGGGGAGGGGTGCAGGGTGTGCCCTTTGAGGTGCAGGGGTTTCACTGGATGCTGGGTTGGAGCAAAGGGAGGGAGTGGAGGATGCCTCCTGGAAAGGAGGCTTTGCAGTTCAAATCCCCTGAGGGGCAGGAGCTCGATGCTCTCCCAGCCCAAAGCCAGCCCAACCCCACGGGACACAGCTCCCACAGCAGGCAAAGCCCAGCTCCCTCACTCTGCTCTCCTTGCTTATCTGATCTGCACCTCCCTAATGATGTGGTTACAATTGAATTATGGTGCTTTAATGTAGTTACAGCTACATTTCCCAGGCACATTTCTTCCTGACGTACAATGCTGGAATTTAGGATGTGGCCAGAGGCCGTGTGTGACTCCTTGTCTCCCGGGCTTGGAGCAGCCTTGCCACGTGCTGTGCCAGGCCCTGGCCGGAAAGGCAGACTTAGGAGCTCAGTCCACATCTGCTGCTGGAAAATCAGTGAATTACGTGGAAAGCCAGGGAATTACATCAAAGGTAACCCCAGGGCGACAGCCTTGTGAGCAGGGAGTGAGGCCGTGCCGCTGTGGCAAGGGGAGGCAGGGCTGGACAACAGCCCCTGCACCGACAGGGTCCCTCAGCTGGGTCTGCTTCTCTCCTTGTTTTGCAGCTGCAGGAAAATACCTTCAAGGGTACCTGGATGAAGGGGTGATCTTTAGCCAATATCCATGGTAGTGGGACTGAGGATTTTGTGCCCCTTGAAGATCTGTGCTGAGACAGTCTAAAGCCTCGTGGAAACTTCCTTGCTCATGTCTCCTTTGATGTGAACTTAATGGTCATGGAATTTGCTGTATCAGCAATGAGAATCATTTGATTAACTGGAAGGAAGCAAACAAAGTAGTTAATTCTAAAGTTAGACAGGAAATGATAAGTTTGCCATTTCCATGGTGCCAGAGGTGCAGGAATGCCCAAACTTCAAAATGCGAGGGATTCCCACCATCTACTGGGAGGGAGCTTTGCTTATCAACCTCTCAGGGTGTTTTCATCAATTCTGATCTGCCTGTTGTTAATTTAGAACGATGGTGTCCTCTGGGGAGTGACTTGTTTTTCCTACCCCTGATTCAGCTCCACACTTGTGAATTTTAAGTGCGTGTGCATATATAAATGAGTGTCTGTATTTATCCAGATCCTGCCAGTGCACGTTTTGCAATAATTCTCCTTGGATGCTCTTGCTTTCCCACAGTCGATTTTTTTGAATGACATGGAACTGATAATGGATGTGGTTTCAGTGTGATCAGGCTGACTCGTCTCATTCCACCTCTCCTGCTTTTGAGCAAGAATGTGAGGACTTGCTGTGTCTATTTTAGATTCCGTCATGAAAGGAATAATTGAGATTGAGATTCTTAGTCACTCAATGCGGAAGGTCAGGGAATTAATGCTGTGTTACACCAGACCATTCATTTACTGGGCCTCCTTTTTTTTTTCCCCTTAACTGTCTGTAGAGGAAAACAAATGTGGCTCAGAGAAGGTAACGCATCTTCAACGCCACGCACAGCCCCAGCCTCTGATAATACACACTGTTTATCTTTATTTTGGGGGTGTTCCAGGGTAGTTTTATCATCATAATTGATTAGTGGCGACAGGGAGAAAAAAATCCAGGAGTAACAGGAAGAAATGATTCCAGTGAATCCATTGACTCAGTAGTAGCATTGATCTACTTCTGGGAATTATTTATGGGAGAAGATTCATAGTTAATAATATTAGTTTGGACTTTGGGAGCAGTTTATCAGAGGCTCTTAAAGGCCTTTGGTAAAAGTCAGGGAGAGAAATAAGGTAGACAGCCTGGTTTTGGGAGAGGGAAGGAAATGGGGTTTCAGGCATAATGCTGTTCACCCCAGGGCAAGAGACAACACAAGGGTAAACTTGGGGTGCTTGGATATGTCCAAGCACGGGAGTGAGAGGCTGGATTTCCAGCTGCTGTGTCAGACAGCAGAGCTGGGGAAAGGTCTTTGGAAAATTCCCCATTAGCCCCCTCCTTCAGATGAAGCCAAGGTGCCCCCAGGACAGTCACCCCTGCCAGATCCAGCAGGGAGAGCTGCCCAGGGACAGCACAAGCCCTCCTCTTCCCCTGCCTCTCCTCCCCACTTTGTTTTTGGCTTTAACTTAATTGATCTGTATCCTGCAATCCTACCCGCAGGAGGAATGACACATCTGAAAAAAGCAGGAGGATTTGTTTAAAGTGAGCTGCTTGGGTTTTTCGCTGTGTGTATATATAGAATTGCCTGGAAGTAGTAAATAGAATTAAACACTGTGGTTCTGAAAAACAAAATTCTCAGGGCTGTCTGTTGATTTCAAAGCTGATGAAAACAAAGCAGGCTTTGAAATCTTTCCTTGCAGAGCTTCCCCCTCCTCCCTTATCATATGAAAGATGGGCCTGATAATATTTGGGTTTTATTCTTCTTTTGAAACAGTTGAAAAAACGCTGTTTTCTCAGTTGAGATGAAAATGACGATATTTTTAATAAGGTCAGTGTAATGTCTTCATTAGCAAATGCTGAAATAATTTGATGCAGATCTGGAACTTGACGGGGAAAAAACTACAATGTCTCCCCAAAATACAGAGCCACATTTGCACCAGGTGTGAATCAGTACTGCTTCCCTAAAATTACTGGTTCTGGGATAACCAATTCCGGTTTAGGGACTGGCTGCTGTGTTTTTAAGTAACTCCCTCCTGCGCAGCCAGACTCAGCGGGTTTTGTTTGTTTTCCTGCCTGGCCCTGGGCTGCTGTGAGCCCCAGGGCTGGGCAGCACTCATGGGCGTTGGGTTTGGTGGTTTCCTTTCAGGTGATGGAGCAGGTGGAAACAAAGAGAGGGGCTGGCAGCATGGGAGGAGGTGTAGAGCTCACCACGAGGAATTACAGGTGGATGTCAATGGATGGACAGCCTAAAATGGAATCAAAAATGTCCAACCCACTGAGTCTGCACTCTGTTGAAATTCTGTCTACAAATACCACCACCAAAGCTGCCGAGTGCTGTGCACTTTAAAGCCTCTGTTATGGATCCCAGGGACACAGAAGTCTTTGCCTAGATTTTTGGAGATATGGGTGGTAGCCAGACAACCCTGACCAGTCTGACACCACAGAAGACACCTCTTCAATGCCCTGTGCTGTGTCCCCTCGGAGGCAGGGCGGGCACAGCCCTCTCCTGGTGTGGTCTGTGGGTGCTGCAGGCGCTGGGGTAACGCCCAACGCAGAGATGCACCAAGAAGACCAATTGTTTGCAATGACATGTTCTGCATTTTAAATGATCTTTGACTTCCTGGCAGCTCCCCAGCATGTCACCCCCTGGAATTCTATCTAAATAATGTTTGTCAGGTGAAGCCACAGCTGGGCAGCAGGCAGGGCCCTGCTCCTCACCGGGGACCTCCAAAACCCACCGGCCGATCAATCTCCACAACCTGCTAAATGATAGATGGAATGTAATATAGGTCATTATTTCTTCCCTATGCGTGAAAATGAATTATTCAGTAAAGATTTAGATCCTTTTTATTATGACACTGAATTTATAGAGCATACAAAACATAAATGCAGATTTCTACAGCCCCAGATAGATGAACTCGTTCTCCAGGCAGCGTGAGGTGGGTGCAGCCTCTCAGCATCGCTGCACGGCAAAGATGGGATGTCCAAGGCACACGGCTGCAGCCTGGGGGACTGGAACCTGCCACCTCCCTTACCTGACACAGCATTCCCAATCCACGCCCAGCTGGTTTAGGAGCCCAAGATCTCTTTGTTTCTGAAGTCAGGCTCTCGGGACCCATGTATCTTCTGTATCTTCAAGGAGATTTGGGGTCTCATGTCACTTTGGTCTCATAAATGGTGATCTTAATAAACTCTGCATTTCAGTCTCTGATACGAAACAGGAGTTGTAAAAATTGAAAGGAAATTGGTGAGGCTAAAACCTGCTAATGAGAGTAGGTGCTACGTGAGTACATGGACAGACGTGATCGTCCCAACTCCGTCTGTCCCGCGGATCCAGGCTGGTTTGAATCAATAGCAGTAACTTTCCTTGTTATTGGACTAAATGCTCCAACTTTTAATTGTGCAGCTAGGGAGAACGTTATCCCTGGCCGGCAGTTACAGATGTCAGCTTTGCAGTTCATTAGCTACTTCCCAAATTCCACTGGGACTCTGGATTTTTAGCATGAACATTAGAGGTTGGAGAGGAGGAGAGCAGAGGGCAAGCCTGCAAACTCTCAGTGGGCTGGAGGAAAATCTGGGATTGGGGCTGGAACAGCACCTTTGGGGCTGGGTGCTGTCGACTGCTGCCAAAGGAGCAGGACAGGGGGTCCTGGTTTGTCACCCGTGGGCTTCAGGTGCTGAACGTGTCCCCAGAGCATCCCTGGTACTGTGGGTTTGGCTTGTGCTGTGACAGCAGAATGCTGAGAAAGAGCAAAACCGACTGAACAGATTGAAACTGGTCACCCCCCTGAACCCAGCCTCAGCTCTAGGGGAGGTGGACGGAGAATGTACTGATAAAGTCTTCCCAAAGCCATTTGACCTGTAATGTTCGCTGATGGAGGGGATAACAGTGGAGATTTCCTCTTAGTATGTAGCAATCCAAATTTCTTTCTGAGCCATAAGCAGATGCGCAGAAGTTCCTTCTGTCCATCAGCAAAATCTGTCTTGTGCTTGTTCTGGAACCCCTTTAAAATTCTGCACTGCAGCCAGAGAGATTAAAGGGGTAATATAACCCCAGGAACCGCTCTCCTGACTAGTAATTTCCCGGTGATTATTACGAGAAATAGCTAAGATCTAAAGGAGGCTCAAAGGGGGGAGAAAAAGACTGTTCTTTAATCCCCCCATCCGTTTCCTTTGCACATTGGTGCTGCTCACCCTGTGGGGTAGGTCAGCCCCTTTTCCCTGCCCGCTCTGGAGGAGCAGAGCCTGCCCCACTGCTGAGCCAGAGGTCGGCACTTCATGGCAAAACAAACCAAATAAAGGGAATTATATCCCTGGTCAGCAGCAGAGCATGAAGAGGAGTGTTTCTCCAGTGGGCCTGACCTCCCACCCCTGCTCACGTATACTCATTCTCACCTCGTTCATTAGTCCCCGTTGGAAAGTACATCCACACCTTTCCCCCAGCCCCAGCGAAAACATTATAATCCCTGAGCTGGAAATAGTTGGCAACCCCAAAATAGCTCTTGCGGGCTGGGAGGTCTTTGGTTGGGAGACGCTTGGTGCTGGGCGAGCAGAGGAACGCAAAATCCACGGATGTCTGTGAAAATGTAGGGCACCGTGGCTCAGTCCCGCTGGGCGGGCGGCCTGCGCTCCTCGATTTAGGTGAACCTGGCAGCTCTCACCTCAGATAATTACAGCGATACCTGGCAGCCCCGTCCGCTCCCGTGCAGGGCCCTGCGCAAACACCCGTGGGGACCGCAGGGGCTGAGGGGAGCGCGGGCTGGGCACTGCCTGAGGGGCCGAGGGGCTGCCGGGGTCACGGGTGGGCAGTGCCGGGATCACGGACACAGATGGACAATCCCGGGGTCACGGACACAGGTGGGCAGTGCCGGTGTCACGGTCACAGATGGACAATCCCGGGGTCACGGACACAGATGGACAATCCCGGTGTCACGGACACGGATGGACAATCCCGGGGTCACGGACACGGGTGGGCAGTGCCGGTGTCACGGACACAGAGGGACAATCCCGGGGTCACGGACACAGATGGACAATCCCGGTGTCACGGACACGGATGGACAATCCCGGGGTCACGGACACAGGTGGGCAGTGCCGGTGTCACGGTCACAGATGGACAATCCCGGTGTCACGGACACAGAGGGACAATCCCGGGGTCACGGACACGCGTGAGGGACGGAGGCGCGCGGGGGGGGCGGGAGCTGCGCGGGGAGGGCGCGGTGACGTCGCAGTGACGTCACACAGGGCCACGCGCCGGAGGAGGCCCCGCCC